>JAGVSQ010011861.1:0-11983 GCA_022683975.1 Rhyacophila evoluta | reverse complement strand
CACAATGTATAGATCCATATGCTCCACGTTGGGAGCGAACATGGTATAAAAAAAATACTACAACAACTGTCCATAAAAGAGACTCGACCAATAAACTTAGACAGACCACGGAATTAATATGTAGATACAAACATGTTAGACATGCAGAATGTAATTTTGTAATGATTTTAAGCGGTGCATTATCAGCAACAGTACAATTAAATAATGTATACGTTCAGTATATATCATTAATTATATACTATTAATATTTTTATATAATAATAAAAATGTTTTTAATATGAATTATATTGTATGGAATATTGCATCATTTAAACTCTTCTTTCGAATGAATGTTGCCCGCATGAAATAGGGTTATCGGCACTATTACAAAAAATCCTTGCCTAACACAAATCGATGTGTCAAAACAACAAATAACCGGTACCACCAAATTACTTATTGACAGTCAAAATGTCGTCCTTCATACAAGTTGACGAACGGTTGCCAAATGCTACGGGACTTCCCGCTCAGTGAACTGGCCTTCATAATAGAATCAGACGAAAAGTCAGAATTACTTAGTGCAAATACTGTGAAACCTATTAGTGGAATAATCCTCATGAGTATGTTCATAAATGTACGCGGTTTACACAATAACAACAAAGTTTTTAATATCATTTTTTCTCCCATATCGTAAGAGTATATAGGCACCAAGAAGCGCTTCCAATCGTTCCTTACTCTCAATACTCTCAAGTAATTAATAACATAATTTTCAGTATATCTCATCTTCGTGGTAGTCGAGATATAAACGTGCGCATTTTGGAGCCGGTGGTTGTCGGTTAGGTTACCACAGCTTGAATTGGTTAGCAATTTCTTGACAATCGATTTTTGTGTAAAATATCTGTCGACATAACATCGCTTCAGGATTGATTTATCGAATAGACCAACCGTCAAATGTTCAGAAGATGAAAAACAAACATCATTTAAATACATACTGGTAAATAAATACATAAAGGCATTTAAGCGATTTTTTTTAATTTACATGATTGCTGTATCGTGTAAGAATATAATATTGTATAAATTATCTAATTAATTGAAACAAGTTTCGTTTTTGAAATCACCTATCGTGGACATTCGATAAACTAATTCTTAAACGACGATAAGTCTTGATAATGTATAATATTTCAACAGTGGTTATCTTCACACTATTGAGATATATAGGCTTAGAAATAAATCTTAGCTCCATCAAGTACATCCTGTGGATAGTACCCGATTATCCTCGAGGACTAAAATAGTTTCAACCAATTTCAACCAATTTCAACACCACTGCATTAGTTTGAAAACAGAAGCACACACGTACATGTCGATCCTAATTAATTAATGCGAAATATTTATTTTTGTTAATATTAATCTCTTTTTTATTTCGTAATGCCATCATTGTAATTAAATTGGTTTTATTAAGGAGTACACAAAGTGTGAAGACCTTGCAATCGATATATTTGGGGGAAAAAATATATAAGTACTGGTCACTCGTTCATTATCTATTCCTATAAGTAAGAGTTAAACATACTTGAAATATGAACACATAAAACAGAATCACATAAAACTAAAAAATGTATTGGCCGCTTACAATACGATTTTTCTTGGGATTGGTAAAATAGTGTTTTCTCACGGTAAAAATAATCCACTTCCTGGGGTTGGATATGAAAGTGAAAGACAGGTAACATCTTCTGATTCAAAAAAACCAATAACCGTTTGAAAAAAAGGCAATTTTGTTTACTCTAAGTTGTAAAAATAGTATACTACAACTTTTATTTATTTACCATAAATTTGTACTGGCATCAGAGGTATTCAATGGTTGAACCGTGATCATATATAATGTTTAATCGGCCCAAATTCACCAAGCACCTTTAGCATTTAATTTTATCGTACAGGCCAAATCTCTAAATCTCTTAGAAGCGAATAAAACATAAACATAATTTATTATATTATACTATCCTCTTTATAGGTTTTATTAATAATTTGACATATTTTATTATACTGAAATTTCATTTTACCTAATATGGAAAAAAATCAGACACAAAAATGAACCTTGAGTAAGTTTTCGCAGAGATGAATGTATTTTTTTTTAATTACCATGTACGCTCTGAAGGACTGTTGTCAGTCAATTGCTGAACTAATTTCATTCTTACGTTTAATTTTTTTTTTAAATCGTACGACTTTGTTAAATCTGAAGTCTCTGGCTTTGAACCACGTACGCTCACCTCTCGATTTAATTTAAATTTATTGAATTAATACTTCGTTACAAAGTACGATTTGATTTATTTTGTACGAGCGTTTGTTAGGCTTTAAATTTCATCGGTAAGGTGTTCGTTATGAAGGTATTTGACGTTAGCTTTTAATATATCAGTCCAACATTTAATTGTTTTCCTCCATATCTCTAACGTCTGCTTGTCTACTAGATAAGTCCACATATCTGAATAAATTGAAATGAACCTTAATAGGAACCTTTTGCCGTATGTCATCGATGTGCTGCTAAGTGATAAATTATAGCGGATGTTTTATATCTATTTTAGAACGGATAAATATTTGAATACATTTCCAATTAACGATATCGTTGGTGTTTAAGTATGCAACATAATAAATCGTTGACATAAAAATAATTTAAAAATTTCAAAACGTTATGTTGCACACCCCTGCCGTGTTAAATCAACCCTTCAATCCAGACTTCCGGTTACACCTGTCTTATTTCATTGACGCAAGTGTATCCCACTTCACGTCACTTTATTCACCATTACAAGTTACCTTTTTAACACATTAAATACCAGCCACATAAGTATTTTTTTTCTGTTATCAATGAAAAAGGCGCATAATTTAATTCTGTTTATTTGTTATAATAGCTATATTTATACTAAATATGCTTTTTTATCATGCCCGCTTCGAAAACGGAGCGTATTAATTCCAATTGAAGATGGCCACTCCATAAATTAACGTTAGGTCATCCTCGAGTTACGCGAATTTACAATTACGACATTAAAAAAAAACCATCAGGAGACACAGATGGATAAAAACTGAATATGCATTACGTGAGCTAAAAAATACGCGACGTCTTTTCTCGATTAAATATCTCAAAGTTGCCAAATAAGTTCGTAGATTTTACAACATATGAATTATTCGAAATACGTGATTTTCGACATACATGAACACTTTTATACTTATTAATTACATAACTTGAGAACTAGATGTATTGTATATGAGTGTATCCACATTGTAGACTTTCTTGACATTTTTTTAAAGAGAATTGATTATCCCGCAAACATTGCTCAATCGATTGAGCTTCCAGTCTTGCATCTTGAATTTTTTTGAATGCAGTAGCTGTGTCATTAGAACCCTTCATATCCAGTCCCGAAGCGTGCACGCTAACCTCACGACTACTAATATTTTTTGTAATAAATAAAAATCGCGAAAATCAATTACTAGCCAGTCGCTCAACCCACGACGTCTGCAATTAAATACGTATCCAAAACTTGTCAAAGTTCAGTATAATCTTCGGTACCAAAAAAATATATTTGAAGAGATAAATTCAAATATATGATAAAACTATTTAGTTCCTGAAGTATGGGTACTGGTTTTGGAAGTGTTAGCATAGTTAATTTCAGCCCCATGATAAACAAGCAACAAGTTGTATGGTACGTAATACGAACGGAAATAACTTTGAGTTGTAATTATCATAAAATAAATTGCAGAATAACAGTCAACGGTAGATAATTTGAACATTTTTATGGTTCAATACATTTAAATATGAATAATTTGTACACGTGGGTCGCGAAGGGAACATTTATACTGGCTTCATACAACAGGTAAAAATAATAGTGCGTTGATTGTTTAACTCTTTTCTAAATCACAACAATCACATTTTTAAATTTCACGGATAAATTGTCCCTTGGAAAAGCTATCATACATTTTTTTTCAATACTTCTACCGCTTATCATCCTTTCTTGAACAATCTGAATTGGTCGTATACCGAGGCGTAAAGCGTATTAATAAAGTGTATGATGTTTGGTGTGACACTAACTGTATCCAAAATTTATTTATCACTTTTTATAAGCATTAACAAATTGACAAATTATTTGTACACATCCAAACATGAAGATGACGAGAGGCTGAAATCAGCTCGCAAATAATGACTTATAATATTTCAAATATTAAAGCATATACTAAAAATAAATGCATACCTTGGGCACCAGGGTTGATTGATATAGCAACGTGGTGATATAACATGTTAAGGAACTCGAAGATTATGGAATCAGATCCTACTATGCCAATAGTTACTAAGGATTCTTACCGAGTATTAATCCTGTTTACAAAATTTAAGAGCTCTGAAAATATTTTGACAATATTCATTAACGTTCATGAAGTTTAGTGACGCTGGCAAACACAATTAGAGGATGTAAAGCGATTGTTAGGTAATAGAAAATCAGTCCGTGGTAACCATATGCTCCTCATACGGAGGGATATGAAAAAAGATATTCACATTAACTAACCTAACCTAACCGAGTATTATATTCACAAAGCAAGAAAAAATAATGTTTGCAATTTACTAAAAGACTGAATGGTTTTGAAAAGTCATAACTTGATGAATTTCAATAACTTTTCAACCAAAGCAGGAAAATTGTGGTCATTTGAGATATGTTGTTTTTTATATATAATAATAAAAAAATCATTACCTACATTTCCAAATTAAATAAAAAAAAAATGTCTTCTTGATTTATATCAATCGATCTTTCAGTGGCCACACAGTATAATCAGCGACATAAGAAATGGTGATAATGAATACGTATTTTTTGCTATTTTTATTATCTACGCGTGTCTCCGTTCATTCAGATTTTAATTATTACTGTCATGTCGAAATGTTGTCCAAAAAAGCAATAATTTTGTCAATTAAAATTTAGGACAGTGTTTATTGATAAATATTATTTATTGAATAGAATAGCTCAATAGACATCGCGTTGTTTATGTTTTTTTCTTTATGTTTATGGTACGATTATTCGTATCACAAAGGTTATCATTCGTAATGTATCTATTCTGTTTTGTTTTGAATTAAAACTATTTTTGCATCGTTTCTTTTTTTGACATGGTAACCCCGAAATCGAAATAATAATCATGTTATTATTGTCTGGTGTCTGAAGACTACAGCACTCAATTATTAACTTTACTAAAACAGCCTAAAATTTTACTAAATGCGAATTACTTGAATGGTATTCAGTTAAACGCTGCATTTTTATTATTTGTACTGAAAATAGAGCTTCTGGATCTTCACTCTAAAAATAGAGCATGCAGTTTTTTTATGTGAATCAGCTAATTGCTCAACTCATTTGAATATTTGATTCTGAATTTAGATTCGAGCTTGCAACCTCCGGCATCGAAGCGACCACCATTGTTTATACATTTAGCGTAATAATAACATCCTCATGATATTAGCATCCACTGAGTTGTGCTTGATAGAGATCGATATTTATTTCAAATTAACTAAAATATATACTCTTTCTCGTGGATTGTTATATGCAATTGGGGTTTAATTTTTGTGAACATTCAGGCTACATTATACACTAACTTTTTCTGTAAAAATACGAAATTTATTGGCATTCGCATGACGCCGGATGTAGCAAATCGATTATTTAAATTGTCAATACCACTGCCGCACCTTGGGTAGGAGGCGCCCTTGTACAAAAAGTTTTATTAATTATATGTGTTTTCACTGATTTATAACTTTGATATTATTTAATTTCTAGCTCTTTTTCAGTTTTGTTTTGTAAATATTTAATATCTTTGTGTATACTTATTTTAATTATTCAAATATCGATTCAAGTCGAATTCATTAAATGTTATTATAAATAGTCGCCTATCACATTCAGGCGCCCTTGTGTAGTACATAATCTGGATATAAGCACGGCACGATCCTGGTCAATACGATAGCATAAATTATTACTATAGTAGTTTTCAAAGACATTATTGACAAATTAAGTTACATGTGTACGTTGACAAGCTAAGTTACACAAATGTTGACAAGTCAATTTACGTGAATTTACGTTGGTAACCCGTACAAACGAAATCGTATAATACAATGGTTGGGAAGGTATCTAGTTACGTGAATGAAAAAAGATACATACTTATAGTTCATTCTGGCCGACCATTTAATAGAAGTTGAATTAAAAGCCATTGTCCCACGCTTGACAAAAGCAGGTACTCATCATAACCTGGCCAATAGGTAGCACAGCTATAAATAATCTGAGCCTACAACAAAAAAACGTGCACTAAAATGGCTTCCAGACGAAATTTAAAACCATTTCGCGGTTTTGTTGTGCCAACATGGCGAGATAAAATATTTGACATATCGTCGCTTCAGGATTGGTTTGTTGAAAAGACCAACTGTCAAATTTTCAGATGTTGAAAAACAAATCTCAATTAAATACACGAAGTTATTAGAGCTATTTTTCCAAAGCTGTGTGATTGATATATTATAGAATTCCGTAATATAATATAGTATAAACTATCTTATTAATTAAAGCACGGTTTGTTTTTAAAATCGCGTATCGTGGATATTAAACAAGCCAATACTAAAGCGACGATATCACATCAGGTAATTATGTAGATTTATATTTATTATTTACAGTAAAAAAATACAGAATATTAAGTTGTGTTACCAGTGTAAAAATAATCCTTACCAATCAAATAAATATTTGAACATATAAATTAGCTATTGAGATTGTTATACCGCGAGTCGAAAATATATTGAAAATTTAAAAAATAGAAGAAAAAAATGTAAGGCAATAACGAATGAAATGAGACTGGGTTAAATTGAAAATATCATGCTACTTGCAAACAAGTAGTTTGCGGTAACACCCAAAAATCTACTCCTGGTATTGGTGTTACAGTCGAAAAAAATTATGGATAAAATTAATTGACGTATACAATTATAATACTTTGTAATCATCCAACCACTGTTATATCACTAACTTTGCCATTTAACTTGATTATGCATCATTGGGTGTCTTCAACGTACAGCTGCCATTTATGTATGTATGACCTTGACAGAAACATAATAAACTAATAAAAGTTTATGTACTTTTTCTTCTTTGCTGAATTAATTTGAGTATTTCAAATGTCTACCGGTAGCGTACAGGTTAGCGTGCGCCCCTCGCAATTAAAGATTAATTTGAGCAGTCGTCTGACAATCAATTCTCGTGAAAAATAAACTGACCCATCTTCACATTGCAGAGATTCACGTACTCTACTTTAGAAGTACATAGTAAAAAAAATCCAGCAACCAATATAATCAAAAAATGCGTTTAACATCGCGAGCTGTCATCTCTGTATGACCTTGAGAGGCAGAAAAATAGATTGAATAATGGTTATGTATTTGTTTTTTTCGGCGCTGAATAAATTAAAATAATGTTGCCATTGAAGAGATCAATCGTCTTAAATAACTGAGTCTGTAATGTTCCTAGTCCATTGATACAATTGTGACAAAATCATATTCAAACACTATGACGATACAACTACAATTAAAACCTCCTTACTCAATAAAGAAAAAATAAATCAGACAAAGATCAGGCGAATTGCATGGGATAGGTTATTGAAATGCACGCAAACAATATCTAATTAATTAAGTGCTGTTATTTTTTTGGGTCGGCCATGAATGAGTACCGTACAGAGACGCACTAAAACTCTTGTAGCCATATATTGTTTTAAAGGATATTAAGAGTTAATTCATTTAGGCTACGGCCACTTAGTTGCCATGAGGAACACTTTTTCGCATTTGAGATATTCGTGGCAACATACATCGATCGGAAACATCTCTGTATAAAATTTATCAAATCAGATCGCCATACAATACAGTGTATAATATAGTTTTGTAAAATAACGTATAAGTTATAGGTCTTCAATTTGCAACAGTTATTCGCCACTCTTAAGAGGTACAATAAATATATTTTTAAATATGTTATGATGATAATGCAATAACATAAATAATATTCCTTGGACATTACAATATTTTTTTTAGAATTATAAATTATACAAAGGCAAAGGCCCACGTAAAATAACTATTTAGAGCGTTTAAGTGTCTTGTGAATGATCACAAAATATCCATGGCAATTATCCAGACAAGTAAAATAAAAAACAAAAGGTACCAAGGCTTAAACAAAATCAGTTTCACCAAAAGAACAAATGACATAATTTCATAATATGCCTGCACCTGTGCACATTTCTGAAAATGGCTTACGCTAAATTCAACTGCAATTGACCATCACTTATCTGATGTTGACAAAATGGATGTAGTATTAGGACTTTATTAAATCTTTTCGAAAGCAATCATGGAAAAAATTTACAAATCCCTTCCTTCTAAAATAAACGTAGTGTGGAATATTTGAATTTCAAGAGTGAAAATGACTAGATACTCCAGAAATGAAGTGACTGTATATCTTCAGTATGAATACTTGCTTTCATTGATTTTTCAAATTATTGATGCATATATAGATGAGGGATTTAAAATACACAAATCCAAATGTATAAATAAAAAAGAAACCACTAGGTCGATACCAATATAAGTAAAGAAACATAATATACGGCGATCCACGATCCACACATGTTTCCACGATAAATTTGTAATATTGGAGGCTGGATGAAGTGAAAAGTAAATATAAACAAATATTAAAACTAGTAAATAAATTGTCTCCTCAGTAGCGTAGAGGTTAGCGTGCGCGCCTAGTAATAAAGGGAATCAATTACCAAATCTGTCGGATTTTTTGAAAATCCAAAAATGCAGGACTGGTGGCTGACCATTGTGTTGAGCAATTGTCTGACAAACAATTCTCGTGAAAAATAAGCTATCAAGAGGTCTTCACATTGCGCAGATCTACATACTCCACTTTCGGCGTGGATATCTTCACACTTTGTAGATCCACATGCTCCACTTTAGGAGCGAACATGGCATAAGAAGATGACAACATAATTATCATGGGGAATACAGAAAGTGCATCTATAATATTGTTAAAACAAGTATTGGACTTGAAATGGCTGTGACTGAGAATTATGTCGTCTTTGATGCATTCATTGAGTTGTCATGTGAGCGTCTCGTGGATCTCTATGACGATCCGCCACTGTTACCATCACAATAGGAGTATATTATCGTCGAGTGCATCGAATGCTGGCGAAATGGCTCAAAGTGGACCGACGCGAAGTGAGGCGGAGAGCCAGCCGCAACGAGAGGCCGCGAAGGACGCTTCAATTGGCGCGGAGCGGTCATTATCCAGTTAATTTTCGAACAGCGAACGCTTTTTGGCGGGAAACGGCAACCATTTTGCATGACGTCCATTTTGTCGTGATGTAAAAATCGGTTAGCTAATAATAACATTAAACCCACTAGCTTCGTGCAGTGTTGCTAGCTAATGGGGGAATGATTCAACGAATACGAACTATGTATATTCCAACTTTAAAAATCACGTTTATTTGTATAAAATATTAATTCAAACAAAATAATCACCAGTACATGTAACCACATCAGTGCTTCAAGAGAAATTTACTTTTGGCGACAATGAAATGCATTTTATCGTAAAAAAAGAAACGATCTCATTCATTTCCTCCCACATATGATGTGAAGATGTATCAACCTCAGATTTTTACCATATTGGTATAGTGTAGCCATAATCAGTAAAAGTGAAGCCATTTTTTCAAAAGTAAATTTGCTTGAAATTTTCATGAACTTCATGATTCTTGTTGACAGTTATGAGTCTCATCTATAATATCAACATGCCGTCGCCAATATTCCAGGAGCACGTAACTCGTTTTTTTGGTTCAAGTCACTTTGTGTAGATTTATTATTTGCAATCTCTTGTACCATTTTCTCATTTTTTCATTGACACATACTTTGTACATGTTGTATAAACATATTATGCCAAAACAAAAATGTGCCAATGCTACGAGATTGCAAAAAATAAAACCACACATTACAAAATGGCTTAAACCAACAAATCGAGTTACGTGATCCTGCAATATTGGCGATGATGTACAAAACATGCTTGAGAAAGCTTTTCGTAGTACATTTAAAAAATAGTTTACAGAAAAATACTATCTAAAAGTAAGCCACATGAATATCAAATGGAAGTCATGGTTAAGCAATCGTTCAATGGGAAATGTTATTATTTAATTATTGTATTTTTTATTAATACAGCTACGCGATTTATAGCAATTACATCCACTACCGAATCGCACCTACTAATCCACCTAACCATCGTGGCAGTATTATTTTAAAAAATGTTAAAATTAGATACCTATATCTTTAATTCGCCCCTATTCATCTTTCATCAATATACTGGAAATATTTTGATTAACTAATTTAAATATTCAACATTTCAAAAATAACTCCACCCGCTGTCCCCCAAATAATAAATAATAAGTAGCATTTTCAAATCGGTTTATTTATTTACGTAAACATAACATATAAAACAAACTTCAATATATAAATACGTACCTATTGACAATAAGTTTATAATAATTGACAAAACTTCATAACACCGGCGAATACATGCCGCACGTGCTGTACACGTAAAACCCACGTGATATTATTCATTATTATTTCAAAAATAAATCATTTCTTCTCCAAGTGTGATCAGATGATTTCTACAGTGTAAAAACGTATATACATAGTTTATTTTTCACGAGGACTGACTGCCAGTCCATCTGTCATTTATCTAAATACACCCTAAAACTCAAATCTTCCATTACAAGTTATTCCCACGCGCGTCGCTTATCTTTTTAGCTACTTACTGCAGCGACACAAAATACTTTGCATATTTTAACTTAAATATTTTTTTTTGAATGGGAATCTAGTTGTATAACTGTACTTGTACTACTAATTCTTTATAATATAAAAATTGCTTCGTCATTAATAGTGCGTTATGCGTACGTATACCGCGGCATAACGAATGTAAAGCGCGCTTCAAAGTGCAAAGAGTAACCGAAATCAGGTTCTCAAATGCTTGGTTGTACAAAAGCAAGCTTAATTCGTAATCTGACTTAAATTAATATCCTTGAGCCTTGATCAACAGTAACATCCATATAAGAGCCCAATTTTTTTTGGAAGCTAGACAATTCTATGTCGTTTTCAAAGCAACATTACAGATGAAAAATAATACCAGACATTGCTGACTTCTAATAGCGAAATTAGCATTAAATGGAGAATTTTATTTTAACTTATTATGTTATTAGTTCTCTCAGTGGTCGACTGGTGTGTGCGCTAAAGTACCGGACGTTCCTGTTTCAATCCCTGCAGTTATATATATTGAAATTCAAAGATGCAGTACTAACTGCCCAATGCCTAGAGAGACTGGCAGACAACTAACCTTACTGATAAACAATTTATGAGAATAATTCTCAACAGTGAAGAGGGCATGGTTAAAAATATGATGAATCTTGCTCTAATATCGATGGTTTTTAACTCCAGTTAGAATCCACTGGATTAATAGTTCTTATTGGTAGCCGACAAAGTTTTTGTATCGGGTTAGCCGAGTGATTTTAGTGAAGAATTCGCGCCACGCGTTTCAATCAGTCCTGAAGACGAAACGTATTTTTAATTAGATTTTTCGCACTCTATTATTATTTAGAACAAGCAGAATCATCACTGAAATCCTCGGTAATGATTAAAGAATGACGAAACGAGTAATTATTCACGAGAATAAAAATAAACTATTATTCAGATAATTTAAATTATTTATTTGAACACGTGTAGTTTTTTTTGTACGTAATACTGAGTGATGACGTACGAAATCAAGATACATTTACTAACAATTATATTTGATTTCATTAACAGAAGATCTAGTCAAAATATTCACGAATAAATTCCAGAATCCACAATTATCATGAATAATAATAAAATAACGTATTGAAAGAGATTTTAAATAATCAATATTTCCGACTGATGGTGCTTGATGGAAATTGATTTTAAATTCAAAAT
>JAGVSQ010011860.1:0-11983 GCA_022683975.1 Rhyacophila evoluta | reverse complement strand
TCTGTTCTCAAAGCTCAGAATACGGTTGTTTTGGACCTTTGTTGGGTGCCACGTTAGGAGAATTGACGAACGAGTCAGGTTAAAAGCATTGTAAAAATTTAAAGATACAAAATTAAATGCCAAACGGTTTGTGCAATTGGTTGATAATTCTCATGAATATATGAAAAAAAAAACTGTTAAAATAAGTTTTAGTACTGCGGACATCCGTTTACTTTTTTCTAGGTTGATCATACTCATAACGCTGAGATCCATATGCTCGAAATTTGGAACGAACTAAAAATAAAATTATGAACAGTTTAAAAATATATCGAATTTGATTGACGCACTGTCAATTTTTTTATGATTTATGTGTGCAGTGAAATTGGGTTAGCGCTAAACGTTTATTACTCCATGGTATACGCATATGTAATGAGATATAATAGGTATTACAGAAAGAAGTATTTTTAGATGGGTGACTAGTCAACGATAAATTAGAGTTTATTTTCTTCAATTTTGAGCACATAAATTTTCAAAGCAAATGATATTTGGATCTGTCTATGATACGGCAAAATGATTTGACTGCATCTGTTACGTTGAGTAAAATGATAAAAGATGTCTTCTTTATTCTGTCGTTCAAAATCGTAATAAAGTTCGCAGGATAGTGTCAAATCAGGTCGAATTAAAGGTCAAGGGTTGATCTCCTTATACTGATGTAAAATATCCTGATTTCTAAATACTAAAGCATTATTTTTTTTAAATATAATGAACAAATGATTTAATAAATTATAAATTCAAATCGAAACGGATAATTAATAATTTTATTTGATGTCATAAGAGATCAATAATTCTTCTTATTTTTCTTCTATATCCGCTCTCTAAGTGGAGTATATGGACACCACGTGCCGCCTCCAAGAAGCCATGTCGCCTGTCAATATCCTTGCACTCTCCCAGTAACTGACAAAAAAGAGTTGGTAAGAAATAAATGAGAAAACAGCAAATGAAAACGTAGAAATCTCCAGTCTCGACATTTACTACTGAAATTAACTTCTTCTTCTCCTTCCTCCATATCCGCTCCCTGAGTGGAGCATATAGACACCACGTGCTGCCTCCAATAACCCCTGTTACCTGCCAGTATTCTTGCGCCCTCCCATGTCATACCTGTATTTCGTAACTCCGCCGATACATTTTATAGATAGTATTTAGCGGCCTTCCAGGACGCCGATAATCGGTCGGCTTGAAGAATAAGCAGATCAAGTTCGGAATCTCTTGAGGTATCCGAAATATATGACTAAGCCAGATCCAGCGTTTACATCTTCACTTTATCAGTGACAAGTGGCTACATAGTCGATTCTCTTATCTCCTCATTTTGAACGAAGTCCTACCATCGTATCCACAGAATCCGCCGCAGGCATCTGTTTTCAAAGCTTATAATACGATTGCTTTGGGCCTTTATTGGGTGCCACATTTCACAACCGAATAACAGCACTGAATGCATTGAACAGGCTGCATTTGGTTTTAACCTTCTATAGCTTGAAATCTTAAATATTTTTCATGGAATTGAAGGTTGCTCCAGCTATTCCTAATCTAATAGCAAGCTCGTTCTGCGATATGCCATCTCCCGTAATATGTACCCCTAGGTATCTTAAACTGTCAAAACTCTCGATCCTCGTCCATCGCTTGTCAGAGAATAATCAAAATCTGGGCAGGCACGATCCTCTCTCTAATAAATAAAACATAAAACAAATAATGTTATATCGATTCGGAACTGTTTATTATAGTAGGACACTTTATATCGTTATGAATTATCGATAATTTGTAGTTGAAAATCAATCAGTTTTTTAATAATTAGACATACATTATTACTGTATATAAATCCGAACCTTAAAAAGTGAAATCCTAGCGGTGATCGATAAAACTATTACTAATACTGTGGCAGTTTTCTACAACTGTACGTGGCTTAGTTGTACATAGATGTCGCTAGTAGACAAACACGCACATAATTCTTATTATAATTAATTAATTAATTATAATCTTCCTTCTTAAACAAAAATATTTGTGTAGGTGACGAATTTTTACAAGCTTAATGATATTTACTTTCATCCTCTTTTCAATGAAAACACTTTTTTGGTATGTTATGAATTTTTTTGACGGAACTAATCTAATTTTTTTTATCATTTTACAAAATTACGGCGAACATAGCGTTCCCCAGGAGTAATAAGAGGTTTGAGAGTCCATTGATACTACAAAAGATTATTTTCGTCTATGGAATTTATTTTTCTGATTATTACATCTCGTATAAAATTCATAAAAACTTTTTTTTTCAAAAATGTGTTAAAATATTATCGTTTTAAAGTTTAAAATAGATTTGACATTTGCGACTGAACTTGCTTATTAGAATTTAATTTTATAAGAAATATTGTTGATTTTTTTTTAATCTCTCATGCTAAACTATAAGAATTCTGGTTAATTAGTCTTGACGACAGCTATTTCGTATATGCCACTACTGTTAACAAAACAAATTGAATATAGTGTGACAACTGAAATATCCTAAATGTTGTAACACGGAATTATATTAAGTACATGCTACTCAGTGCCACGTCGTGGATAGGAGGGGTCCTTGTACAAAAATCTGTTTATATATGTTCACAGATTTAAAACTTATTTCACTTTCTAACCTTTTCGTAAGCATTTTATACATGCATCTTTTATGTTTTAAATTATCTAATATACAAGCAAATTTGTATCTCATTTTCTCAAAAAAAGCATCCAATATATTCAGGCGCCCTTGTGTGGTACACAATCTGCAGATTAGCGCAGTACTGAAGCTACTCAATTAATTACAAGAAAAACTATTTTTCGTTTTAAAATTGTATTAGTAAGAATTTAATATGATAGAATATGAAATTATATTAAATATATCACAAAAAACTTTAATATCTATTTTTAACGAAAAAGAGTGAAAACTAAAACCCGGATTATGTGTCAAAGTGCTGGTAAATCCAGTTGATATTCATGAGGAAACGTACGTGATACATACATTTTTGTTTCAGTTTAAGCACGTAGTTTTAATAACATGTGGGTGTATTATAGATTATAATATGACAAGCGAAATCTCTATTCCAGACATAATAACCATATTGGTATCGCTGATTGTGTTGAAATTTTGCCAGTTTGTGAAATTATCTGAATTTAACTATTCGACCACACATTGAAAATATCTAAAATTAAATAGCATTATTTATTTAATAATACAGAATGTTTAAGCTACAATAATGCTTTTATAGATTTTGACATAATTTATCTATTCGATTAGCATAATTAGGGTAGTTTCTTTAAAATTCTACCCATTAAAATAAGGCATGTATTTTTTTAATTTTCATTTTCATTTTTATATGTTTAAACATCTCACGTAACTAGTTACATATTTATATAAAACTGCACAGTGGTGTAGTCCTAAATAATAAAAGTAGAGTGGTATTTAATTTTAACCCCATTTATTCGTTATATTAAAGAACAGATTTATAGTTATTAGTAGTTAAAATATTGAAAAAATTTAATTAACGACCACTAGTGGTAAGAGACGCACCATGGATAGAAGCCGCCATTGTGAAAAATTTGAGATTATTAGAAGATTTTTGAACCAATTGTTTGCAAATTTTCATTAGTTTATAACTTGCAAATGTTTAAATTTTTATCCCTTTTCAATGAAGTTTACTTTGAAATCTTCTATTTTATAGTATGCTTGTTTTCACTATGCAAATATCAATGCGCGTTGAAAATATTGGTGAATTTATTATATTTTTCTTATTAAAAGACGCCCATAGAAATCCGACGCCCCCGTGCCGTGCACAATCTGGGCATGGCCGAGCCTTGATAACGATAATTTTTAGCACATTTTAACGAAATTTATGAAAAATCCAATCGGATTCAGGCACCATACAACCAAATAACTTTTTTTTTCAATTCATCGTGTTATAATTATAATTATGAATTTTGCATACGGATTTCGTCAAGACACGTCTAAGATTATTTTTCGTCAAAATTTTTTGTCAGACAATTGCTCAACCCAATGCCCATCCAGTACTTTTTTTTCATTTAAAAAATCCATCAGATATGAGAATCGAATACGCATTCCTGAATGCCCGGGCTACTAGAGATACTATCCATTTTTTATACCATATTCGTTCCTAAAGTGGAGCATATGGATCTACCTACATAGTGGAAGATATCTACTTCGATAGTGGAGTATATGGATATTCGCATTGTGAAGACGTCTTGACAGATTATTTTTCAAAAGAATCGTTTGTCAGACAATTGCTCAACCCAACGGGCATTCAGTCCTGTATTTTCAGATTTTTAAAATCTGATAGATGGGGAATCGAACCCGCATTCCCCGGATTGCTAAGCGCGCACGCTATAAACTACGGTAACTTAGTCAGATTTAAATATATTCTGAATATACGCATATATATAATTAACAATTTTAAAATATAAAATTACATTTTTGACATGCTCATATTTATTAGTATTAAATATAAACTGAAATTGATATAGTGTATTTGGTATCTATTGTGTTATTATTGTACTAAATGTTAATTTAAGTACGTATATATTTTCACTTAGTTCGTTTAGTGGTTGGGTAATTTAATAAATTTAAGACAGCTTCTGTTCAAATTATATTTTATTTCATTCATTTACTTTTTTTAGAACAACAAAAATTCAAATTATGATTTTCACATACGAGGCTCGGAACAGAATGACGGACCAATCGAAGGCGGTCTCTTGTTGCACCTGCCGCTCTAGACCAATCGCAGCGAGGTCCGTAATTAACTGACCCGTTCGGCATACTGTGAACATTGAACAACGATCAGCCACTTTAAGCGCGACCGCCGCGCAAGGTGGCACGAAGTATCTAATCAACTTTACCTGGCACGATTCAAGAAATTTGATCAGAAACTTTCAGACCGCGCTCGCTGAAAATCGCCGGTCGATTTTGTATGAAGACGCTTTTGAAACTTGATTAGAGATTCACCGTGTGTGAACCGTACCTGGCTGAAACGGGTGATCGTTTTTTAATACATTCACTACGGGTGGGTGTATAGGGATTACGGTTTTGGAAGCTTTCGTTTATTTAGTATGGAAGTTGTTTTAACCGTTTAAATAACCTGTAATAAAAACACCCATGAATTGGTAGCTTTATAAAGAGAAATAGTTTAATATTTAACCACCAAAATGAAGAAGAAATAATTGTATTTTAATGTTCATATTTAATATAATATTAATGTGCTTCGTTTTAAATTATTTTACTACGGTAAATCCAAAATAAATACTTCCAGGGTTTTATATGATTGTATAAATACTTTTTCTTAATGAAGTCTGTTTCGGTCACGCGATACACTATCGAAGTTTGCATATACGAAATTAACCCCATCGCTATGGAAGTACATAGTACATACTCTGTAATGTTAAACGTCCGGTTCTAAATTCAAATTATCATAGGCAGCTCGACAATTCACCTACAGCAGGGTTTCTCAAACTTTTTCTGCAATGGAACACTTCACAAGCCCGGAAATTTTAACGGAACACTTAGTTTATTTTTTTATGTTGGGTAATTCACACTAGTAAGAAAATCTTTAAATTTGTCACAGTTTATAAAAGCTTTCCAAATTGTCGCAGAACACCTAGTCAGGCTCCGCTGAACACTGGTTTGGGAAACCCTGACCTACAGTAATTTGCTACCAAAGTACGATTTGTCTATTGCTAGTTTCATTTGATTTATTTATTTTATACATGTTGTGACATTGCAAATTATAAGTTACACATTAACAACATGATATACATATGATTATGATAAAGATATTAAATTATAAAAAATAATAAAGAAAGAAGTAATATATATATACAGAAGGAAGAGGAGAGTGTCTACCAAATAAATTAGACAGACACTATTTTAATAATATACATAATAGCATCCATCTAAACTCACTCTCACATAGGTGGATGATATCAATATCCGAGGCAATCTCGTTAAACATCACCATTGCTTTCCGCATTGGCATGACTACTGGCAGGATAGTCCGATTTCTCGATTTCTTAGGTAGTTATCAGGGACGTACAGACCAGTATTAGCCAGAGCGGCAGAGTTAGTTTTAAGCCGAATTCACTTTTAGTTGACACGTTTCCTTCTAGATGTCAATGTTAACGTCGAATTACGTTATTTACGAGTACATTATAAGATTTTTAAAACCATATATATATTTTAATAGGTTACACGTTTCTTATGCTACATTCGAAGTACTATATATATATATATCTTCACAAAATGAATACTTAGTTTTTTCACGAGGATTGGTTGTCCAGCTTCTCCCTTTCTTATACCATGTTTGCTCCCAAAGTGGAGCATATGCACCTACACAGTGTGAAGATATCCATTCCGAAAGTAGAGTGCATGAATATCCACAATGTGAAGACGTCTCGACAAATTATTTTTCACGAGAATTTTTTGTCAGACAATTTCTCAACCCAATGGGCATCCAGTCTTGCAACTGACTGATGTGGGAATCGAACTCACATTCCTCGGATTGCTAGGCGAGCACGCCAACCTCTGCGCTATACATCATCAATACATCAAAAATGTTTTTTTATTTTTTAATCTATGGGATTTGAACTTGTAACTTCCGTTGCGGAAATGTGATCACTTATCAACACAACATCGATGTAACTGATTACAGGCACACGTAGGCTTAGCACTATTTAAATTGTATGAGGCATAGGAGGAATTGCATCCGCGGCATTCAATAATAATGTGTCGTATTCTCGGACAAAGGTCTTGAAAGGGTGTTTTAATGCCCAACAGATTGCGGTAACAGTCCAATCGCATTTGCAAGTATAATTCGCAGCGGCGGATCGCTTGGAGCGTGAGCCGGATAAATTGAAACGAGAACAGATTAATTCGGGCATAACCCTAAATAAGTCCCAATTTGTACGCGGTAATGTATTTTCACTCGAAGCCATATGCCTTGAGAGGGATGACCAGGAAGAAATACGCATACACTTTAAATAACTAGCTTTATTATCTGGAATTACTTGGAATGCATTCAAACTCAATCTTTATTCATGCTGTTATTTCAACACTGATCTGTACACAATATTTTTATTCCTTTGTTGATCATCGGTGATGATGTAAAAAGTTGAAAGTAACACAATGAACCTAAAAATGGCAGCCAAATTAATATATAATAATTTCACATTCTTACTGCTTATCGTTTTAGACGAATTCTTGTGACAGACAGACAAACACACGCGCGTACAATATTTTCTGTTTTAGTATAGATCAGTGGTTGCCAAAGCAGGCGGCTATGGTCTAAGAAGGGTTTTCTAAACTGTATTCCGGTGATCCTGAATAGATATTCCGTGACAACTTGGAAAGGTTTTAGACACTGCAACATCTGCTTCTTCTAGAAAAAATTACCCAATCTAAAAAAAGCTTAGTGTTCCATTAAATTTCCGGGTTTGCTAAGTGGTCTATTGCAGAAAAGTTTAGGAAACCCCTAGA
Organism: Rhyacophila evoluta; assembly: GCA_022683975.1. NCBI lineage: Eukaryota > Metazoa > Arthropoda > Insecta > Trichoptera > Rhyacophilidae > Rhyacophila > Rhyacophila evoluta. The sequence goes on along the minus strand of JAGVSQ010011860.1, from coordinate 4,449 downwards.
AAAAAAACGAGAAATTATAATTTTACAAAGTTATAGAAAATCTTGAGGAGTTACGAGAAATACATTATAAAAATATTAGCTAGTGGAGCGGTGGCCAAAAAAATTGAGAGCCTGTGGTAAATATATATTCCAATTCTGAATCCGACTTACACCAAAAGGTTTATAGACTAAGGTTTCAGAAAAAAAATCTCAAACAATATTCAAGCGTGTTGCTTTAAATCAGTATTTCTCAAAGTGAGCGATAACACTCCACTGGGTGGCACCGGAGATGTCCGAGGGGATAGCCCCTGGGACTACATGCATTTGTTAAAAGGGTATCAGATATGATGGTTTGAATATTTTCAACATTTTTCAATTGATCACATAGGGACACGAGCTTCTTAAAAGGATTCCTAAAACGAGCCACAAGTAGACATTGTTTGCTGTCTACCATAATAGGCCAGTTGCTGGGTAACATTATAATACAAAAACGAATATTAATGAACAGATGCTTCAGTTAAGTGATGAAGAAAACGACGCCAATGAATCTAGAGAAATGGAAAGTGAACCGAACACGCGGAAGTGAATCAATAATTGATTAATTATTAATAACAGATGTTTTTTTCGTCGAACATAGGAAGTTGAAGAATTTTTATAACTTTCGAGTGAGCTGGTACTTTTACTACTGCACCAAAACACATTATGTTGGTATTTATATTATGCATAATTTTACGTTCTATAACTTGTTAATGAACAACTTTTTGATTTTATACGTCGTTTTTGAATTATTTTGTAAAAACTGGAGAATGCCCCATTTTAGGTTACTTTCATCTACCTAGGTAATTAAGTTCACTTTGGCGAAGGGGGAAAACTTAAGATAATCATACTGGGCCATATTTTAATAGATCAAAAAAATAAAACGTTTACCCTGGGTTAATATTTGTTTCAACTACCCAGCAACTGGCCTATAAGTAAGTGGAATTTAAATTGTGTTATCTAATAATGCGTAGAAATTGTAAAAACTCTAAAATAGTATTTGACAAGCTTTCTTGGATGTGCTTTGTGGCGGGTGTATGCTACATTTAGACAATCAAGAGAGAAGAAGCAAAAAAGTGTTATATAAAGACAATGTTGCAATTTTGAAGTCTTATCACGCAGTTATCTGTTCTCTACAATCTTATATAGATGTCGGGTGAAAATTCGGTGTGAAGAAATAACAAAAAAATATATATGAAATAAACGAAATTGAGGCGCGCGTAAAATCTTGTCAAATTGACGTGAAAATATCACTTTAGGGTCAGAGAGGCGAATGAAGATAAGCAAATATCTTGTCGGTAGTATCCTAATCAGATAATACTTGAGAACCACTGGTATTATATTGAAATATAATATTTTCATTGTGAACAAGTGGCTCAGTGGAAAAATGTGATACAGTATCGGTTTTGTATTGTATTTATATGAAAGTTCTTTTCTATCTTATTATTGTTATGAAGGTAATATAATGCAAACCCTACCTGATTGTTAAAAATATTATTGAGATTATGTATATAACTGACACTATTTTTTAATTAAACATACCAGGAAAGACTAAATGAACATGCGAAACAATATATATATGTGTGGTTCTTTTACTGCCATTGTTATAGATATACTACGAATCAGTCAACTTCTTCCATGTTCGAAAAATCGATTTTAATGTCATTTTATTCAGATCTAATTTTTCTATGACACAAAACGCACAAACTTCACAAAAAATGAGTAAACTCACCCTCACCCGCCAGCCAACTTCAAATAGTATCATACACATTCACCAAAGTTTTTTGTTACTCCTGAAAAATTCATGGAGTTGGTTGGCTTGCAGATTAAGCCATCGATATTGAATATTAAAATGTATACCATCTCATGACATCGCTACAGTTATAAGATAAGCCTGGCATGTTCAGGCTTAATAATATTCAATACTAGACAAAATCATACACGAAATTATTTTGTGCATTTCATACATGTCAGCTTATTGTAGATATAATCATCATTATTAGATTTGGTGGTTATTTGAACAGCTGCTTGAGCATTAAAAACTGATGCTTTTCATTACTTTTCTTGTGAAGCTTTATTATCTGGACTCAGCGATCTATTAAATTTTATCGCTAAATTTTATCGGTTTTCTATGTTCTATTAAATTCATTATAAATTCGCATTTAATAAAGGAATTTATCTGCCGTTTTAAAGATATAGTTTATTATAAAAAAACAGTTTTCAATGATTATTTTTTTTCTTCTTCACACTGACTCCCTAAATACTATACGACGCCTTCGAAAATTCGCCAGCCAAACTCTTGCATCTTCTCGTGTGGTTCCAGCATCTTGTATATCTGCTGATTGCATTCTGTAAATTGCGTTATCTAGCAAAATTCAAGGGTGCCGAAATTAAGTCGATTGAAAAATAGACGGGTCAAGTTAAGACTTTCTTGAGGCATCCGTAACATTATCACCAAACCGCCAAATCAGGTCCAGCATCACTTTATTTTTGTTGTAACGACTGGCTGTGTAGTTCGTTTTCTTATCTCTTTCGTGTAAGGCGTATTCTTATAATTCACCGAAAGCATCCGTTCCTTTAGTATTAGTGTTGGATTGCTTTGGGCTTTGGTCGGTGTCATGATTCACAATAGTGAAGTAGTACTGACAGCATACAATACTCAAAACTATGTACAATTCATTAGTTCGAAGCAGATCAGAGAGTAGAACGGTTGTTTGGGCCCCGAATTAGTTGAAATACGACCTCATGGTAGAGAGTTCAGAAAAAAATCTGAAACTTCTATACTTGCGAGTGTATGGACACTATCCGTGGCTTTATCCAACTGCTTTCATTTTGGACATGCTTTCTTATTGTAGCTTAAAACTGAGGAGAAATATGTATTTGGCGACGATTTTTTTGACTTATGCGTGGTCATATTGATAACTTTGCCGCTCTTGCTAATGTAGTCATCCTAATGCAGAAAGTAATGGTGATGTTTAACGAGATAACCTCGCATATTGATATCTTCCACGCATGTGAGAGTGATTTTAGATGGCTGTTGTTATAAACATTATTAGAATAGGGTCTGCCTAACTTAACTTGGTAGACACTCTTTTCTTTATTCAGTATTTTTTTGTAAATTCTTTCTTTTTCTTTCTTATATTTGTAATTTGTTTTTAATTTTTTGTTATAATTATGTTTATATCGTGTTGTTGATGTATTAAACGTATGATTTGTAATGTCACAACATGTATAAAATAAATAAATATTAAACAGGCGGCATTTAGTTTTTACTTTGTATAGCTTAGGATGAGAAAGACATTCCACTTGAAGTTGAAAGTTGGTCCAGCAGTTACACTTCGAATATCGTTAATTAATTATTTTATAGTAGGCTTGATAAGGGTGAATTAAAAAGTTTAATACGGAAAGCATGATGATCTCTTCACATAATTACTTGGCCAAATAAGTCCCTATTTTATAAATTCTGAACATTCGACTGCGTGGAAAGTCTTGGGTAATTTACATTTACCCTCAGGACATAAAGTAGATCGCTTCTCGATATCAGAGCTTCGGGCTGCGCTTAAGGCCAGGTGTTAGGACGGGTCGGGCAAAGTACAGTGCTGAACAATTATGAACATCTTGGTTAAAACAAATATCGCGAGTGTCAAAGAGATAATAAAGAGGAAAAATAGAATGACAACACACTTTCGGCTCGGTCCGTCAGCCAAAAGTGGCGTTCGTGTCTTTCCTCTTGCGATATTTTATTATGTTTTTTTCTTTTTCTCTACGTCGCCCCATCTCCTTTTTTTCTTTTCTATTTCTTATATGCACAGGGTGTTCACAATTCACTGCGACGTGTACAATCTTCTATTACTCCTGTGGGAAGGGCAATTGATAGAATACTTCAATGTATCAGCAGTTTTATAAGAGAGCTTTTGTACATATTTTGAGATATTTTATTATAAAGGCACTTAAATATTAAAGAAATTTTACTATAAAAACTTAAATAAACATCTCATATGAACATATTTTGATTATAGCATAATAATTTACTGAAAACAACACAATATTTATACATTATTTATACATAGCATTGTTGAATTGAATCCGGACACTTTGAAAATATGTTATTATTATGTTATGTATACAAAGTATAATTGCAACTTATGTCCTAAGATTATTTTGAAAAGAAATATTGTTATAATATTTTCTTGTTGGACATTTTAATATTAATTGAATGCCTAACTAGGACGTCGCCAATATTGCAGGAGCACGTAACTTGATGTTTTTTTTAAGTCACTTTGTGAAGTATAGTTTTATTTTTTGCAATCTCTCGTAGCAATTGCACATTTTTGCTACAACACACATTTATTCTTTTTTTTTATATTTTAATATGTTTCTAATATGTTTGTTATAACCATATGTGTCGTGTTGTTAATGTATTAAACTTATAAT
>JAGVSQ010011859.1:0-11983 GCA_022683975.1 Rhyacophila evoluta | reverse complement strand
CAAATTTTATACTACTCATAAGATTCAAAATTAGTAGAGACCTGTTCTGTAAGTAATCGTTAGATATTCTTTTTTTGTGCCTCCCGTAAAATTTCTTTTGTGTGGGTTACGTCCTTTTCCTTTCACGGTCGATATACATAATGTTTTCGGCGAAGTTATGATCCAGATTCACTTTTTTAAAGCTCCCGTGCAATTGTAGAATGCTTTGTTATTTTAAGATACAATCAGAAAATATGCAATTTTTTTAATCGTTATGAATTACGTAAGAATTAAACAAAAGACAACCACGCATTTTAAAGATAGATCGTAATCATTGGCATTATTATAAAATTCCTCTCCGCCCTATAATTTAGTACACGATGTATGCTCTCAACTTAAGTGTCGTAAAAATGCTTACCATGTATTAGTTAGATTCTTTCGGGCAGAATTAGTAATAAAATTAAATACAATATAATATATTTGTATTATTATTATATCTTATTTATTAAACATTGCAATGCTCAAGAGTAATGCTGGTCCCTTGCTTTCAGTAGTTCTTCGTTTTCGTATTAATTTATATCAATATCTTCAAGAATATTAAAAAATAATTGGTTTAAATCATTCATAACATTATATATTATAGTAAAAAAGTAGTTATTTAAAAACATGTACAAAGTAAATATTCTAGAAGTAATATCAAATTAAAGTAAAAATAAACAGACGAACTCAATTTAAAACGTAAAAAAAATAGTCTACCGAGAAAGTTAGACATAATATATAAATATATAGAATCCATCTAAACTCACTTTCATTCACGTTGAAGATATTTATAACCGAGTCAGTTTCGATAAAACTCACCATTGGCCCTCGTATTGGCATGACTACTGGCAGGCTATTTCTGAACTTTGGAATAAAAAACAGTTGATGCTTCCGTTTACAGGTAGTTATCAGGGACACACATCAGTATTTGCGGGCGGCTAATTCTCGATAATACCACGCATTGTTTACCACTATTTAAAAATATCCCTCATAGATATTGAAACAAGATTGAAGTTGTTAACGATGTCTACTATGTGCTGTAAAAAGAATGTCATTTCTATATAAAGGGTGGGTGATTGTAATCGTTGATTTCTTCAAAATGATGAAACACTATTCATGCAACTGAAACAGCTAAGCTTGTATGTTCAATATTTCCAATAATTTATTACTATAATAAATAATCCAGGTTATGTCTCCCGATCTTTTTCTTCGTCAAATAAACTTTCTCTTAAAAATATGAATCACTGCAGTGGCGGCTCGTAGCTAATTAGTGGGAGTGCTGCTCTACAAAATGTTGAGCCTTTGTTTTAAAATTGTGTAAAACGAAACAAAGATATATATAAAAAAAATGTATTCAGAAACTTGATAAAATCCGAAAAGAATCAAATAGAATTATAGCTGGAAGCAGCATAATAATCTAATTCTACATTTTATCACATACAAGAATATGGTACACGGTTTTTAAATACAACATACGCAAAGTAAAAAAAACTACCTTCCACCAGCACGCCACAGTCGGCACTGCGGGAGCGACAGTGCTCTCTATTCTTCGCAGCCTCGCGTGCAGCTTCCTCTGCGCGCGTGCGCACAACAATCAAACACCACGCCGCTGGGACTGTAAAGCGCGCAGTTAGATACAAAGATGTTTGTATCTTTTTCATAAACTGGTAGATGGCTCCTAACATTAAGGTTAAGGATTATATATTGTACAAGTACAAAAAAGAATTGAAGACAAAGGGATCATTATATTAAATGTTATCGATAACATCAAGTGGGAATAGGGGGTGCTGCAGTTCCAAATTCGTGAGCCGCCACTGTGTATAAGTGTGGAGATTTCATTTAAATGCATTTGATATCTCTATGTAATTGCACGGTAGCAAGCGGTAATCCTTCGCAACGTAAAATGGCGCCAAAAAGTGAAGGTTAACATCGACAAGTTTGTAGTTAGCGAGCGGTTTACGAAGAACGGTGATTTAACTTTATATTATTGATAGCCACTTCATTCACATTATACGTTGCGATTTATTAAATGTTACCTCAGGAATGTATGCGAATAACTGAAAAAGCTGGTTTTATACTGATTTGTTTTACACATAAAAAACAATTGGTCAGAGAAATGCCAAATACAGTAAATTTTTTTGAAACCTTTTCGCGCTGAATGACACAATTTTTGAACCAAAAATAGAATGTTGTATCGAACCATAGAGCACAAATCGAACACTCGTTGAATATTTTAAAATTAATATCAGATATTGCATGTGAGGATGTGTGCGTGCTTATGTTTGTGTGTATTTAGACCGAAACAAATCACTGTATACATACACAAATACCAGTTCATCCGTTTATCAAGGTCAGCTAAATTATTACATATTTTTTTTATTGACCAACACTATGGGTAAACTTATCAATTCATCTTTTGCGGATATCGTGTGATCGGTCAAATATTCACACGCCCATATAAATACCTACCTATATGGGTAGATAGGTAATAAATTTTTCTTACCAAATCCATTTCTATATTAGACGTATTTATTCTCTATGATGTGAATCTTGACAGATTATTTTTTGCGAGGATTAATTCTTGGCCAATCGCTCAGTTTTTTAATTTTTATCTAATACTTCCGATTCCTAAACGTTCCAATCGGACGCCCGACTAGATAATAAGTGCTATTTTATGAAAAAAATATTCCACTCTACAATTTATCTTAATTAAACTAAATACTATACCATAATACTATAAGATAAATATGCATATTCGCTAGTAAATTCAATATCTTTCTATATTTTTTTGTCAATAGCTAGTTCGGTTATGACATTATTTTCAATAGTAACCTAAACTGTATAATTATTCAACCGCAGTGAAATGCAGTCATACAAAAAAAAAACAAACTACAAATGCATAGTGTTATATAATATTTTTTAATATTTCTAATGACCTTCATAGTGACAGGTTAGGTGTATGAAGACATTTCCAATACATAAATTATTGTTGTGATTGGCTTAACGGGTGAAACAGGTCTTGGTAAAAATAAAAAAATAAAACACTAAATGGAAATAGTGCATACCGGACTGTCATTATTTCATTTCATTATAATCACTACCTGCCTCGGATTAATAATAGACAAAATAATAGTTTATCGTTTAGAACAATAATTTGTCATGAAATATCTTTTGATTATAAATAGATCAGTCGAAAATATTAATTATATAAATAGATTGTTTATCAGCAATAAATCGTGCCAAATAAATACCAGTTAGTAAATTGAGTAAGATTTACCTTTAACCTGACATTAAAATTTGCACAATTCAAGTTATAGTTGACATTGTTGACACCGCCATAAAAAAATTGTCCCCATTTCAAATTTATGTATTTAAAAATTCACGTTCGAAAGTATTTTTTTGTCTATTGACTTTGAAATTCGAAAACCGCGCCTACAATGTTTGAATATAGAATTTATATTGGCGTTATGCAAATTTAATATTTTTTATAGACATTCTTACATATCGTGGCAGTCTCATTGTGCACGATAAATTGTTGTAATCGCTGGCATTATTTTGAAAGGAATGCAGTCTTAAACCTTGAAACTTTGTCTGACTTTACAAAACTTTCGTCTTCAGATGGTTGAGGCTGTGTACTCTAGTATCTAGTATTCCTGCAAAGATTACTTAAAGCCCGCGCGGTCAACGCAATTTATTTAACGGTTTGCCATAAAACTTACTTGTACAATCTACACAGCAAGTAGAAAATCGAGTCTTATAATATTGTGCATTGACTTGATCATAATCATATTTTCTTCAGTATGCCTTGTTACAAACGGTGACTAGATAAAATTGCTAACCTATTATTTAATAATAAAAGAAACACGAGAAAGTGAGAAACGTTTACGTTTTTGTCACTTTTGCCAAAAATATCTCGAATCATTTTACATTATTGATAAATTACTTTCGCACTATTTTTCTTTCTTTACGATGGTAACCAGAAAACTGCATGCAAGACAGCTGCGCACTGGAAAGGTGCTCACATGACAAGTGCACGCATAGATAACCGCGCACACGACAAGTGCTCACAAGACATCTGCGCACACATTAAAATGATATTGATTGAATTGATAGCAACGAAAGATTTTGGCGTCATAAACCTGTGTTCGTAAAAAAAATAGCTCACTAATCAAAGGGTTAAATTTGAGTTTATATAAATCACCGACATATATCCATCTGTGGACCATACCGATCTTGTGCAAAATTATATTTATTAACAATACTGCTAAATATAAAAAATAAGCAAAATAATAAAAGTTCAGTTGATATATTATAATAAACCCACACGTTACCAAATTTTGTAGAAAGGAGGTTTTTATATTATTTTGCGTTTTAAGTAAATGTGATTGAAAAGTAATAAACAATATATTCAAATTATATTTATAAGGAACTTTATATGTTTGTTCGAATTTTAGAATGTGTGTATGTTTTCTTATTTTATTTCAATTTAAATGTGTGTTCGAATATTATTTAAACTAAAATGTGCATTCGAATTTTATCAAAACAAAAGCATGTATTCGAATTGCGCTCGAAAGAAAATAGGTATTTGAATCGTATTTAAAAGAAAATTGATCTCGTTGCCCCTCCGCGGTGTCGCAGGAGTTTCGTGTCGCAGTATTTCGGCCGGCCACCCGCGGCTGGCTTGCCGCTTCATCAGTTTTCTCCCGCCCAATCACCGAGGCGGTCCGTCCGTTCCGTTCGCCGCGACATTCGCGCCATACGTTGTAGGCTTTTCTCGATGAAAGTTTTCCGATGCGCGTTGTTGAACCTGCACAGTGTTCTCGTCTTGCATGCTTTCGCGTAACCTTTGACTCGGTTCAAATTTCCATCCAAAGAAATGCGATCGATTTGACAACGCCCGGTACATTATAACAGTATTTACTAGTTTAACCAAGAACAATCAGTGTTATTTATAAATTAATACATTTGACTCATTGTTCCAAAATGACTCATTTGAAAATATTGTATTTCATCAATACACGAGGGGGTATTTCATAGTGAACTTATTCCACTACGTCAAAATAAAAAAGGGAACATTGTAAACAACCATTTTTTGTATAAGATAACCATATCACACGTTTTTCCATGTTTATTTTTGTTTTTAATAGTCTTGAAATTGATTTTTCTACTCGTGGTTCTTTTTATACAAAAAAAATAATATTCAAAATCTTCTCCTTTACATTTTGGCATAGTGAAATAAATTCACTTTGGAAATACTTGATTTAATTGTAACAAAAGAAAATATCATAAACGGATACATTCATTTTCTTCATACGGCACAAAACTCTCGTAAATATCGTATTTGGATGACATCAAAAAATATTTAAGCTAAAACAGTACAATTTCATTTAAAAATATATATACCATACGTGATTTTAAAAATCTTTGTTCTGGTGTTTTAAATATGACAGCGATGATGTCGTTCTATGTTGATTCCTTTGTTTTAATTATTCAATTTGAACGTTTAAAAATGAGTAATTTTGTCTTGCTATTAGTTTAAAAATAGTATAACATGATTAACAAAAAGGTGTGCGTACTTTTATGTCGAAAACGAACGTGGTAGATACAGACAATGTTACAATGTAGAATAAAATATCGTTGTTTCAGTAGACATTATACAATTTAGATTATCCACTATAATAAAAATAAAATACATCTTTTAACAAAAGTATTCCATGAAATATATTATATTAATTGGACCAATAAACATTTTATTCGTGACAATCAGAAACATTCGTGAGTTTTTCTATTAATACATATTTCCTAACATACTGATAATCACGCCTTGAGTTAGTGTTCTATACAAAGGAATATCCTTGACAGTATTTTTTAAATATTACTAGTAAAATATGTGTTGTTCGCGATATGTCGGTTCTGAACCAATAATTATAAATAAATTATTTAGTAGTGACATTGTAAGTACTGCCAACTGCACATGGCATACCTATTAATTGTAAGCTGTTGTAAAAATATGCTAGATTTATAAATAAAACTGTAGTGTTCATTTTTTTGTTGGTCGAAAATGCAACAAAGAATATGGAACTGTGTGACAGTAGTCATTAAAAATATACTGCTCGTTTTTCAAATAACTTAATTCGGCGGATCATGTATTCCTATATACGTTCAGAAAGTGCATTTTAAAAAGTTTTTTTTTATCATTTTATCGAAATTTCGATGTATCGGCGTGTTATTATTACAGTTTGTAGGTGCATTACTGTTTATTAAATTCGCCTCATTATTGGTCGAATTAACATCGAAACAGCGAGATCGCTTTGGAAATCGAAGTAACACTAACTAACCTTGGCTCTTACTCTTTGCTGGCGTAAATTTAATTTTCATTGCCGATTAAGATTGTATATTTTAAAATGCTTATTTCACCTTAATATTTTTTTGGTTGATTAAGAATGTGTATCATTTTTTGTTGCGGTAAAACTACCACAACTTTTATAGTATCTTTTTTTTTAAATATTAAACAAACAATAAAAAATATTATATTAATATCTAAACATTGTCGTCCATTTTCGTTCGGTAGATAGCGGATGAATCATTGAACCCCTAGATACGTAAAATCCAGACTTCTATGTGTTTTTGGATGTAGGGCATAGTTACAATAGGTTGAGCGAATGGCTAATAATTGTCACTCGTATAATATATATTAGAGGTCACATCCATATGTTATAGGTCTATATATTCCATCTTGCGGTGGAAATTATTGGTATTTTACTCTATTATCAGTTTAATTACGTGGTTACACAATACAATTATTGGTGGAAAAAAATATTCTTTTTTATTAATTGAGTTAATTTGGTTCGTAAAACTCTTTTTAACAACGGCTTAATAAATATATTAATGTATAATTACTTATAGGATTATTATTCATAACAATCGTTCATTGTTTTAATGATCAAATATTTAATTTATACTTATCGACTATCTGATACAAACTGATTTCATTTCTCAATAATTGAGATCAATGGGTAACACCTATACAAAACTACTTTTTATCAGCATAGCTCTTTTGCATCTCGGATTCCGTTTCATATTACAGTATACATGCAACTAACTACCGGTCGGATGCATATTGTATCATTTCCAAATTCAATATGAATGTGGGACAACGATTAATGGCTGATATATTTTTTATTTCTGCGTCGATCTCGAATGTTTTTTTTCTGGCAAGTATTTGTAATATTTTTTTTTATAAAGAATTTTTCGAAATCGGAAATATGACGGGCAACATTTCATATTATTTTTTGAAAATAGAACACTTCCATAGGTAATGTTCACGTATCAATTATAATCATATTTTATTGTTCTTTGTTTGAATGTCATTGTTAGTATTTTGTTTCTATTCTGCATATCAATATCATTTTGCCTCGCATCGGGTACATGTACAACACTTCGACAAATCGCTTGTACAATCCTAGTCACATAAATCACACGTCCATATTTCATATCAGTTTTCATGTTGACAATATCTAATTTAAACAAACAACTTTCTTACCGTACGTGAACAAATGTAAAAGAAATTTATAATTACTGCCGCGAAGGATGCGTACATTTCGGCTTAAGTGCTTTCATATAATTATTGGGAATTTATCGGCCGATTATTTTTTATGCAAATTTTGATCCACAAGTGCTATCAAGGTTTACTTGACGCAAGTTAAACAAAGAACGATAAACTGTTTTGAGTCCATAGACAATGGACCTCCTTTCGTAAAACATGCGAAAGAGAAACTAACTAGTGACAAGTTCTTTAATTGCCGACGCATTAATGCACTTCCTACTAATTCAAAACGTTCTATTTGAATAGTCATTTTATAGCGACATTTTTTTGTTTATATTATATAATCAATCTGTCAGACGCAGTCGAAAAATATTATGTGTAATTTAAACAGACGACAAGCTGTCATTCGTGATATAAATGGATTCAGAAGAAAAAAATTGTTGCTGCTAAAGTACGAGTAATATACATTTTATAAGACTACATTGAAACCTAATTGATAGTCTTTGTGACACCTAGTATCAAACACTCTTTCCCTCCATTCTATTTACTTTGTCTACAATATCATTTGCTTAAGAGGAAAATTAAAAAAAGAAGAAAGAGATAGTTTTTTTATTTATTTAGAAGAAAATTTTACTGTAGTTGGATATTTACATTGTATGAAAATTCTAATGATTTAAAGATGTCCAAAAATGAGCTTACTTTTTAAATTTGCTGTCATTTTTTTTTTGTTGTAGCAACACCGGAATAGACAGTTTTGTTTACTGTCATTAAAATAACACAAAAGAACAACGCGTTGAAATTAAAAAAAAAAAATGAAAATTTTGCGAGGAAAAAATGGCGGCAAATGTTGAAATGTCAGTTAAATTTATGACATTCATAATCGTGTTAAAATCGGAATAGCAATTGCCAAAAGTTCAATGTGGTTATTAAACCGTTTAAAACCCAGATTAATATGTTGTTATAGTACAAACAAATTTCAAGTAATTTATTCAACTGTTAATATAACACTCAATATTCAAACATAACGTATACTTGCTGTGATATATTACGTGTCTAGTTCACAGAGCTATTATTCGCTTAATATTATAAATGTATGCAATCATTCGAAATTACACCGAAACTAAATAATAATATGACTTTATCAATTATATACAGTAAACATTTATCACAACTTCCGCTGCAGTATCCGATTTTTTTTGTAAATATAACGTATGCACCACTTGTATGATATCTTAAGATATAATATTTTACAGCTATTGGTCTTAGGTCGTTCGCTAAATTCAATGAGGTCACACAATGGATTTAACCCCGCGAAGAATAAAAACGTATTTATTTTAATACGAGTACTTTGTGGTCTGCGCGTTATCCGCATTGGAATCATAAATACTACATATCAACGATGGTAAAAGATATTAACCTCAGTGTTTTTAAGCATTTTTATTTAAAAGTACCCAGCTTAATACACGTTCTGTCAAATGGAATCAAGTCGATAATGCCGAATGATGAATTCTGCTTTAGATTTTAAAAAAACCAAATTTGAGCGCATGAAAAGGGAATCAGACCTCATTGACTGCATTATTGGCATGTAAGGATTAATGCATTTTGCGTAAACATGATCGATATCTTGCCAACAATAATGTTAACACTAAGATTAATATTCATAAACTGGATGCTCAAAAATCAGCAACTTTTGACGATTTAAAACTTCTTTAAAATGTCAAAACTATTAAATAAATATTCATATAAATAACACACGCCATAGTTGACAATATTAACAACTCCTTTCATATCCGCTCCCAACTCGCTTACTAAAATATTTCTTCATCTTCTTCCATATCCGCTCCCTAAGTGGAGCGTATGTACACCACTTGCCGCCTCCGAGAATCCTTTTCTTCCGCGCCTTCCCAGGTCATAAACGCATACCGTAACTCCGCCGAATATATTCTAGAGACAGCATTTAGCGGCCTTCCGGGACGCCGAGAACTATGCTGCTTAAAGAATAGGCAGGTTATGTTAAGATTCTCAAGGTATCCACAATATGTGGCCAGGCCATGTTCAGATTCACTTTGTTAGTGATTACTTCAATATTTACAGTGTCATCTACTAATTATCAACATTATCTACCAACACCCTTTGTGCGAACTCAGTGTTCATCGTGTTGAACGTTCAATTAAATACATTATCGATTATGTATTCTGTCTTTATATGATACATGTATTAAGCATTACGTCCATGATAAATTATGGACAATTCAAATATTTGTCAATATAGTATGTGTTTATCAACTGAAACGTTTTTGAAAATCAGTAATCATCGAAGTCGATATGTTATATTAAATATTGTAAGCTATCAATATAAAGCGATGCACAAAGTTTAATTTACAATAATAAATCATTATATAACATGTAATCCGTTAGACATCATCTTCGACCTCTGAAATTGTTCCAATTAAATTTGACACACAATTTCAAAGAAAAAAGTGTTCCGATACAGTGAAAATACTGACTGTTGCATTGTGAATGAATTTATAAAACAATATACGTATGAGACTAACATAAAATGCTTATGTGGACTTTTGCGCATTGGCAAATATAGTTTTTTTTTTGTCGGAAGCACCTAATTGATTTTGATTACGAAGCGGATAATCAGTGTTGAAATAATCGCGGATTGTGCCGAGTATTGTCCCGCCGCCAGGGCTGTTGTATGGTTGTTGTGAGTGCGAACCCGGGCCGTGGATGAGCAGGCCTGTGTGGCTGGAAGTGGGCGGGCGACGAAGCGCGGGCCCGCCCGCTAATTCTGTGGGGGTGGGCTGCAATGGGGAGATCTTCTGGAACGACTGCGTCGACTGTGACTGTTCGTACTGCAACCCGGACTATGTGTGCGTCTGCAGCGATAAGGTTTGACTCACTTGATCTACAAACTCCTACAATTTGGATATTCTTTTCTACATTCACTACTGAAATCAATAGACAATGTGTGTGTACATGTTTTGTCTATGCTATCAAATATCCACTTCCAAGGTTTTATGGGCAACAACTAATATAATATTAATAAAAATCCAAGCACAAAACGACCAAAATTCAAGTTAGCACCCACAAAACTTTCAATCACTTTTAAAGTAGTACGTTTTTCAATAATCTAAAAATGAAAAAGATGCAGCATATGCCATGTAAATATTTAAATTTCATATCACTCACTCTCTTTTTGATCATCTATTTTTTTTATATCCATTGATTTTTATATGGGGATTTTATATTTATCCACCACTATTTTTATATTTTAGCATAATTCATTTACACGGTATTGTGTTGAATGTATCCACCGTGCAAAAAGAGAGTTTGGTGTATAGTAAGACGTTATATCAGAATTTCCACCTAAATCTGTATTTAAAAAAAATCACAAATGACTGAACTTGGTGTGTATAAACAATATTTCCTAAATAAAATAAAATTCGTCGTGAATTTTATTAGCAATATTTTAAGACGTGGTTTTTATTTATTAGTATCCGAATAAATTATTGATCATATGAAAGCTTTTAGAAATACACTGACTAGGCACAAAAAAAAGCATTCATCTTGCAAATTTTATTTTGCCAAATCATTGAAACCGATCTCATAAACCCCTACAATTAAAAATGAACAGTAGCCGTATTTCTATATAAATTAGTGTCCAAATCTAGACAATCATTTACTGACCATCAGGCGCATTCAATTCTGCGGCATCAGCGCTTTTAATAAGACCGCATTTCAATGTCAGAACTATTAATCAATTTAAATACAAAACGTCAGTGCTTGTTCACCGTAAGCAAACATTTCCTGGTTTAATTTGGATCGTTATTTTCAACTAGTCTCATTTTGTCATATTTATAACGTTGAGTTTTTCGTCCAACATTTTGAAGAATAAATAGTAAACCGTGAGGTAATTTCTACACGTCATTTAATTTGAAAATCGAACAAATGAAATAACTTTTATTATTGCCATTTAATCTTGCACTCTATGGTTTCATAAATAAAAAAAACAACAACATAAGAATTGCTAGCAATGTTATACTGAAAATGTTTTCTTATTTTTATTTTAATAAATTGAGGTTAAAATCTTAAAACACTGCATTTATTTAATTTATTATTTAAGTCCCGATATTAAAATAATGCATAAAAATATTTCGATTGATTTTGATAACTTACTATTTTTTCAAGGATTTTTTTCAGCCTACTAAATGGCAACATTATCTTTTTCGAATTTGAATTCCTTTTTCGAATCGGTGTTAAATTAATCCCAAATATTTCTGTAGTTTTATAAATGTCATAAAATTGTGACAGAATAAATATATAATAAAATTGAATATTCTTAAACCCAAAAACAATATGTTATTTAATTAATATTTTCGACTGATGGTGCTTGATGGAAATTGATTTTAAA
>JAGVSQ010011858.1:0-11983 GCA_022683975.1 Rhyacophila evoluta | reverse complement strand
ATTTCTGTGTTAGTGTGAGCACTTCAATATGTGCGCAGATGTCATGTGAGCACTTTTCATGTGTGCAGTTATCATGGAACCTCGGCATTCATCTAGAATGCCAAGGTACCAACTTTTGGAAAAAGAAGTAAACTGGATTAAAACTCTGCGATTCTTCTTTTATAAAGACTACCTACCTCACTCTTATTATTAAGCTTGTTTTAGATAATACACTCCGAAATAAAAAATCGTCTATATGTGAATATTTAAAATTTTAAAAAAAGACAGGTGAAGTGAAATCGGACTTAATTTTTTTTTTAATTAAGTCCTAATTTATTTTCTATTTCGTAAATTCGGTCTCAGTTTTTTTTATTATATTTTTGCAGAGTTATATTTTTAATTTAATTTTCATTGATCAAGACTTTTTGGAGAAAAAATCTCCTTCCGAATAATGTCTTTCGAATTTAGGTGGTCAAAAAACATTTTTGGTGTTAAATTATTCTGAATGCAAAAGCAAACTACACGTGCACGACATAAAATTATATACGTCACATAGGATGCTGGATTGAAATGTAAGCACGCTTTGGAATCGAAATTGGAAAAAAGTTTTTGCTTGTCACTTAGTATTAAATATAATATTTTAGAATATTAAATAATATACGCTGACATATTTGAACTTTTGAGTATTTTAAATTCAATGGTATAAATATTAAAAAAAAATTATCTAGGGGCAAGTGAATAAATGATTGCAATGAAACACTTGATATTATTTCATAACGTGTATTTTTCAACATATTATTTTTTGTATATAGGTTTTTAAAAATCGCAGTGTTCACTTAAATTGTAGCATGTAAAAAATATAACAAATATTTTTTCATTTTTAATAAATATAACTGGCGTGACAAGTCCCTTCTCAAAATATTTATAATACAGATTTTTCAAATGGCCTATTATATGCCTGAGGCATTTTTTTGATAATATTATTTCGTAAATATATACGGAGCTTTATTGTAAAGTGTAAAAAAATAGCGAAAAAATCAAGATTAATACTTGAAATTCAAAAAATAATATTCACCAAGTATACTGTTTCATTTGTAGTGTTATAATTCATAATAAGGTTTTAAGAGAATTCAGGTTTGGTGCAATTAAAGAAATTAAATTAAACCTGAACAGTTTTAGCTTAATCATTCGATTGAAAAGATCTCGGATTTTTAATTTGATAAGATCCCAAAAAAATTATGTGAAAAATAAAAATTTAAGCTTTTGATTCAGATTAAAAAAAGTATAAAAGTAATTTCAGTACAAAAAAAGTATATTGGGTTTTGGGGCATTAATTTTTTTTAATTAGTCCTGGGGCGCTCTGAATGTATATAAATCCAGTATGAATATAAAAAATATATGAATATAAATCACTGTAAAATAAATACTGAGTTTATTAAATATTGTGTCGATATATTTTTACACTTTAAAATATAATAAAAAAAATCAAATAAATAAGTAAAAACATAATTCCATTTGTTGATATTATAATGATAATGTAACATATTATTTATTCTATAAACATATAAACTACTTTATACAAAAATTGTGACACTAACTAAATATAGAAATATTAAAAAAATATATTTAATTTAATTGCTAAGTGTATAAAAATACTGTAACATTAATAACTAATGTGTAAACTTTGCAATTGTACAAACATATTATTTACTGGCCGCGAATTCACATTATTTTTCAATATATCGATTATAATTAATTGCATGTATTAAAAATGTATTTTATAATAAAAGCTCTATGAAAACAGTGAAAGTTACTATAGTCAGTTTATAGAAAAGCTACTAGATATAATGAAATAAGTAAGGGGTATATTTCCAAAGTGAACTTATTTCGCTGTGACAAAATTTATAGGAGAAGATTTTGAACAAGTATTTTTTCTATATAGGAATCATGTAACATAAATCAGTGGAGAAAATCAATATCGAAAACATTATAAAACATTCTGTGTGGCTATTTTGTAGAAAACATATTTGTTCAAGATATTTCCCTTTCAATTTTGACACATTGGAAACATACTTCTCAAATGTGTGTTGAATTATTAAAGCAAACAAAAAAATGCAACACAATATGAATATGCATAAATTAAATATAGTAATCAGTAAAACACGTCAAAATATAGCTGTATATACAATAAAATATTATATATTAAAGTCGTGATAAAATCCCATTATTTTTATTATATATTTTTAATCATGGTGTTTGGTAAAGGTTTGTTTTTTCAACTCGGTAGCTGTGTTCGTAAACGCCCAAGTTTCAACAAAAATAATCAAATATATTATATTATTATTACAATATTAAGAGCTGCATGTTTTATTTTATTTTAAATACAGAAAGTAAGTGCTTTGTGGTAGATTTATTGACAATCAGTCGTCGTGAAAAAGTAATTGTTACAATAAACCTTTACATTAAAAAGCTCCGATTAGGAAGGGATATGGTTAAATTTAACAGCTTTTAAAAAAAAAGTTTGTTTGGGAATAATTTGGGATAATGGTATGATGCCATTTGTGGAAGAATTGATAAGAGTATGCACACGTTTGGTTAATAAGGTTTTGTGGGTCAGGTTTTGGAAATGGATAAAAATTGACGTATTTATTTTGATTTAAGGTGTGTGAAATCAATAAATTTATAACTGTCGGATTACAATTTAGGATGCTTAAATGATTTAATTTCAATAAACTGTATTTAAAACGTATTCTATTTTTTCTTTTATGACCATTAAAAGTTGTTTAGTTGAAACGTATTAAAACTATTTCTTTTATAGATTTTAATTTAGTAGTGTACATTTCATGTTGAATTAAATATAATAAAGTCAAATGAATAATTGGAATAATTGATTACTCTTGTATTATCTTATATGTTGGATCACGGTATTATTTAAAAGTCCATTACGTCCATACACGACCAAAATTTCATGTTTAATCAACGACCAAACGCGACAAAACTCCAATCAAAACATTGCTCCCGAAACGAATGCTTTTTTATTTTTTTATCTCCTTAGTTTAAAAATATATTGCGAGAGCGCTATAAACACATTCGGCCGACGATAATGGTTTGTTTCTTCGATAAGAGGCTAATGAGGCAACAAGACCACCCGGGTCCCTGGAACCGGCCCACGCCCAAGTCGCAAAAAGAGTACCTTTTCATGCCAATAAAGTATACCTTTTCATCCTTTCTCTAAGTATTAAGGATTACAAACTATAAAAAGATGATAAATAAAAATATAAATGCCTGGACGCATTACATACGAATCCAATTACTCGAAAAAATCATTGTTTAATTGCTGATAATTTTCAAATATTTTTAAATGACAAAGTGTAAATTTATTCAAAACAAACATGACAAGTTTTTCCTACACACAGGGCTTAAAAAAAATTCTATGCAAATGAAGCAAGTGTTCAATATTAAGCAGAATTTATTAGAATAGTAGTTAGTCACTTAAGAAATTTTGGAAAAAAATATACGCTGAGAGAATTTGATTTGATTTAAGAATGATCAAAATCATAAAAAAATACAGCCAAAGTTTCCACTTATTTAAAATATCTTTTTTATATGTATGGTATACGTTAAGCTTTTATATGATACTATAAAAACATTTTGTCTCCCCAGTAGCGTAGTTGGTAGCGTGCGCGCCTAGCTATCCGGGAATGCGGCTTACATTCGCATTCTGTCAGATTTTAAAAAAATCCGAAAATGCAGGATTGCGTTGAGTAATTGTCTGACAAACAATTCTCGTGAAAAATAATCTGTCAAGACGAATTCACATTGCGGAGATCCATAGAATCCTCTTTCGGAGAGGATATTTTCACACTGTGTAGATCCATATGCTCCATGTTAGAAGCGAACATGGTATGTAAAATGTATAAATAAAAACATTAAAGACACACGTAATTTGAATGTTAATAACAACTAAAATCTTCTTCTAATAATAGCAAATAATATAGTGAAACTATTCAAGATAAGTTGCGCTAATGATAGGCGGAATTAAACAATTAAAGTGGGAAGTATTTAAAAACAGCCAATAATTATCATTTCTTAGAAAAGTTTGAAAGTAATGATATCCGTTCATGAGAATAGCACACGAATCAAAAAAAACAAATGTAAGCAAACTCTCCATAATAATTTTACAACAGTTTTCTTTAAATAATTTTCCACAAAACGCACAATAATACGATTATATATACGTACTATAAAACAGAAAATACATGTATGTGTCTATAACGAGAACTCTTACCATACTAAGGACGGTAGCGACGTGATATTTTTATATGCTAACATTACTGTCATTTCTAAATCAACTGTTTTACTTTTAACTTATAAAATTATCATCAATGATCAACAAACTAAATTTATTGTATACAGCCAATCAATGAAATTAATTTGTGATAACGCGGTATGAATGAAATAAATATGAATAAGGAAATAATTTGAATCTATTCCAGGCAAAGATTTTCAATAAAACGAATAATACAGTGAAGAGCTTTTTATATATTACAATACTTAAGATAGTAGAGTCATACATTATTACCAAAATATTATTAACTAAAGAAAAAAGCTCGGGTTAATATTTGCTAGCTAATTGGATGAGCGTTATATGTGTTATAATAGTAACAAGTTTAATGCTGGATATCTTTTTTAAGCTAATGTATTGGTTTAAATAATAAATAAGGATTAATATCAGGGATGTACTGTATAATTATTAAATGAAACAATTAAATTTCATCATTTTGAACGTTGTGAATTATAATAGATAAAAGTAAAGACGTTCTTAAAATTTTACACAGTAATAATGATGAGATCAGTGACAAATTTAGCACAATAATGTGGTCAGTTTTTTAATTAGAAATACCCAAAATATTTATAAAACAGATCGAAGATATCGGTTGAAAATTTCTTTCAAAATAAATTATCATAAAAAACAATGCCGTTTCAGAATCAAGTTTAACAGGTATTTTGATTGAAATGAAGAAGCAGCAGATTTTTATGAAATAGAATAGAGTGACCCCAATGACTTTATTGATTTATTTGATATTTCTTATTAGTACAATAAAATGTTTTTGATCGAAAATCCGACGTATAAGTGGCTCTTGGTCATTAAAAACATCGGTCCATAAAATATGCAAATTGTTGGCACACTATAAAGAATACAACACTTACAACGCTTTTGTGGGTAAGTTTTCGAATTCGTGAATGTATTAAAGGAATAAAATTTCATATTATTTATTGTAAACTGTGTAGTCATGTCTTATAAATCAGTAGATCAATAGATAATATATGGACGCCTCTATAGGTATAAAAAGATTAAAATCATTATAAAAAAGTATTTTCTTACGGTAATTTTACTAAGCTTAATTTGATAATTTGTTTATAAATATAAAATAAATCGCTAAAGCTTCTTTC
Source organism: Rhyacophila evoluta (assembly GCA_022683975.1). Lineage (NCBI taxonomy): Eukaryota > Metazoa > Arthropoda > Insecta > Trichoptera > Rhyacophilidae > Rhyacophila > Rhyacophila evoluta. The sequence goes on along the minus strand of JAGVSQ010011858.1, from coordinate 6,550 downwards.
TGCCGACCAGTTTTGATATAATACTTATGTCTTGGTATTTGCCAAAACGTTGGCGTGCGCGTTTGAAAGGAAGAGGTTGCTGTCATGGATCTCACAGTTGCGTTTTTTTTTAAATTTAAAAATGCAGAATTGGATGCCCAACGTGTTGAAAAATTGGCTGACAATAAATTCCCGTAGAAAAAAATCTATCAAAATAAGTCTCCAAATTGCAAAAATTGATGCATTTCATTTTTTTAGCTGTCATCTTTATACGGCTGAGAATTATGTTTCCCACTTTTAGATCAAATTTGTTGAAAAATAAAGCCTATTAGTGAAATGTCATATGACATGGAATCGATTTAAGCACTTAATATTTAATAACAAGCTCAATTTACTCGTTTTTGTAACATAATTATTTATTATCTTTCACAAATATTGAACTGGATCAAATTTATCACATCCTAAATTATACAAATCTCTACATATTTTAACGGTCGTATAACGAAAATAAATCTTCCAAAAAATTGGTCGACATGCACTAGAGCAAAGTTTCCCAAACTATGTCCTGCGAAATACCACTATTCCGCAACATTTTGAAAATGTTTTATATACCGAGATACATTTAGAGATCTTATTCTCATCAATCAATCAATCTTCACTGATTTGTATGAACTATATAGGTGAAAGGGGATGATCATCTTTTCTCATACAGTGCGTATGAAAGAGATGGGGCAAATAGTGTTTACCTGACCAACTGACAAGTCTTGTCAACTTAAAGACAGTTGCCAAAATTGACAAATAAATTTTGATTTTTACTCACAGGAATTACCCATTTTTTTTTACCAATTACCAAGAGTTAAAATATGCCAAGTGTTAAAAGCGTTAAAATTTCCTGATTTGCAAAGTGTTCCACTGTAAAGAAAGTTTGTGGAAACCTGCACTAGAGTAATAATTATTCTGATAAGATATATTCAGTTTTCCACCGTGAAATTTTATAGTTTTTACAAAATCTTAAGCAAAATATTTACCATACAAACGAAATTGCCATTGTTCATGCCAGTTAGTATAGTATAATTATAAAAGCTCTTAATGTAGCAGATATTTATGGGAAAGATGTAATTGAAATGCTTTCAGTCATCGTATTAATTGATATAATCATAGAAAGCACTAGTAATATTGCAAATACAATGGTTTATCTGTAATATTGTATTATCATAAGAACATATAGTGTCGTATATAATTCCTGAATACTGTAATATATTATAAGCAATAGATGTATTTTAAAAGTTAATGTAATTTAAAAAGTATTTATACGTAATAGTTGGGAAGATACAAATAAAAATTATAAAACAAAGTTTAAAGTTTCATAAACCTAATGCTCGCTAAATAGTCTGAGGATGTGCATGTACATCCTCAGTGCTTTCGCCAATTAAGGCAACACAATGAGAAACTATCGTAAAGTTGAAAGGCAAACATCGATTTTAAAATTTTATGATAGGTAATTGGGAGCCCATTGTTGTTCACTGTTAACCTTATGAGCTTTTGTATCCATCCGCAGAGGTCACTCGATAGCTTTATTATTTAATAATAATCACTGTTTTTTGCAAAGGTACTGTTATTCAACATTTAAAAAAATATCATTAAAAAAAGTGAATATTTTAAAAATGTATTTAGAGACTTTTAACTAGGTATCGAATGCAATTATAACACAATTAATGTCACCTCAGTAGCCATATAGTAATTTAACTTCATAACCAAGAGTTGTGATTTTTTCAAAATTTAATCATTGAAGACTGGCTGCCTAAAACGATCTGCTTACAGTTAATTATAATGAAAATGTAATTTACTAAACAAGCATTTATTATAGAAATCTATAACTGCATTAATATTTTTTTTTCAATACCATATTCGCTCCCAATGTGGAGCATATGGATCCACACAGTGTGAATAAATCCACTCCGAAAGTGGAGTATTTGGATCTCCACAGTATGAAGACGTCTTGACAGATTATTTTTTTTACGAGAATTGTTTGTCGAACAAATACTCAACCTAATAGGCAACCAGTCCTGCATTTTCAGATTTTTAAAATCCGACCAGATGGGGAATCGAACCCGCATTTCCCAGATTGCTAGGCGCGCACGCTACCAACTACGCATTATTAACGTTGATAGAATTTAAAAATATAATAAACCATGAAAGCTTTCTCTATTTGAAAATTGTACTGTCACATTTTCTTGAGATAATATACTGATTGCTTATTTTCAAAACATTTAAGCAGCTTACAATTATGTACGCTTCAGTAGTATGTATATGTGATTTTAATTTTTATTACAATCGTCATACAAAATAAAAACAAATATCATTTTTTAATAAAATAATAGCTCGATTGAGGAGAAAAACGAAGAGAAAGATGAACTATTCCATATTATTTAACTCTCTTGTTCTATTATTGGCATTGATTGGTCAACTATATAGTTATTCTATAAGTGTAGGTGATTAACTTCGATAATGATCATGTTGCTAAATTATCAACTGAAATTTCCCTGTGAGAATTCGTTGATGTATAATTATTAGAATTATTTCGCAAACGATATTGAAGTTTATCAAAAGGGTTAACTTGTACATTTGGATTTTTAAAAATCATCATTAATCTCGAACAATGAGGTGTTGCTTAGAAAGAGATAACGTGTTCTAATTTGTCTCATGTCTTAAAAAGCCTTATAAGTAGGCAATTAGAAGAGCATTGGAGTCATTCCAAGCGGCTTGTTTGTAATACGTATGAGAGTCATCATTATTTATTATAATAAATCATTAGAATCGAAAATGTTTACGTTTATGACTTCAATTTAGTTGTGATTCTTCGCATTTTGCGTACACGATTAAGACCAGAAATAACCAACCGTTTATATACAAGTAAATGAATTTATAATAATTGAAAATAGTACTTCACATAATTGTACATACAAAAGAAAATCAAAATGAAAGCTTAATACAAAAACATATTGAGTTAAAATTTAAAAAACGATTTAAACAAAACTATTAAAAAGTTTATTTGAAAATAAAACATAGATTAATATATGTATGGGTATTCATAAGTTCGAATAAGATAACTATTTTTTACACACTGGAGATATTAGTGTAAACAGCCATAGATATAATATATTGACCGTGGAAAGAAAAAATGACGTAACCCACATACATTTTACGTGAGTCAAAAAAAACGTTTGTTTAATGATTTTGGGACAAAGTCAAAAGATTCCACCGGCACAACCTTAAAATGCATGATGACTAAATCTGGTAATTTATTTACTCGATATGATATTCATTTAATAAGATATTTAAGAAAAACAAATGAAATCGATTGAGTGGAAGTCATTTTTCCTGGTCGGATATTTCATAGACCATTATTTTTTCAAACTTATAAACTAAATTTAGACACTATTTCGGCATTTTCAACTTGTATACTTTTGTTAGAAAGTGTATTAAATTTTATAAATTCTAAATATCCGAAAAAACCTGTTGAGGCTGCGTCCATTTTCATTTCCACAGTCGATCTCTATAATATAGAGTGTGAGTTTGATTTTTTTAACAGTTCATAATTTGATTTTTACAAATACATAAGCCATTTTTGCATTTCGAGATGTATTAAATAAATTCACATGGAAAAATATGCACGCTAAAACTAGTTGGTAGACTTAAACGACGAGTCTAGAAATATTATGTACAGCCAAGCATTGAAATAAACTTTTAATGACAGAATGAATATTTAATTTTAGTAAAGAATGTGTTTGAATCAAGTCTGGTAAAGCATACTAATTCAATGAACGGTTTTTAATTTGTTTAACTGAAAAAAATCGCAAAGTTTTCGTGCACCATTTGTTGACTACGTTTTGTTAAATACGAGTGTATCTCGTGTTTTTTAATGACCTTTGTAAAATCATAACGCTTCTTCGCAGACTAAGTTGTGATGAAAATTAAGCAATCAACCAGATTGCTTCATTCCGATGAAGATATCACACATGGTCACGAGAGGTTTTTGTTGGATATGAAAGTAGTGAAAAGACTCTCTGAACGGAGTTGTGATTTATGCCGTAAGAAATAAAAACGAATGCTCATTTAACGAAGTCGTCGTCAACCGTTCAACTAATAATCAATTGACACATTAAAAAAAATAACCATTGTATTTTTTAAAAAAAAGAACCGCTTTTTTTAAATAATCTCTGTTTTTCAATATTTGTTATTACATATACATTATATTTATAATATAACACTTGAACAATGTGAAAACCATTGTATTTATAATCGTATTTTAAGAAAATGTAGTGTATATCTGTAATCAACTAGAAAAAATTAGTGTAAACTAACATATTTTTTCAAATAGTTTTTATTTTATATTTTCTTTGGTCTAAAGAGTCTGGAGATGTTTCGTTAACTTTATAGATCCTCGAGAAGTCTTGACATTGATGTAGCCAGCGTAATGGCTAATGGCAAAAAATAAAAACCTGTAAAATAATTATTCAGTTAATTACTTTAAAAAGTATGATTTCTTGTTTAAACAAGCGTTGTATCTTATGTTGCCTACTATGTGTATAAATATGCCCAGCATTTAATCGTCCTGCAATTAAACTAAGTTGTGATATCAAAAAGTTACCCAAATTTACATTTGTTGTAACGCAATCAAGTGTAATGAATAAAAAGTAAACACATTGGTACAAGAATTACACAAAGAAATCATCACACTAGCCGTATTATGCCGTATTTTTTGAAAACCAATGAAGATTGACTTATTTATTGGTTTATAGCCCAATTCTTTTGTCTAATAATTCTTGGATAGTGCTGGATGTGATTGTCATTCATTAACGTATGTGTTGTATTTAATTTAAAATTTAAATATTTTTTTAAATTTCATTTTTAATTTCTCTCATTCCTTTGATACTAAACATATATTTTTATTTAGTTATTTCAGATTTTGTAAAGCAATATAACACACACGTCGTTTATTTTTAGTATCGCATAAAAACGGTCAAATAATATTTGGAAGTAAATATTGATGTATTGGACAGTTTTATGTAATTATTTTATAAAATAATTGATCAAAATTGGAGAAAAAAATGTGCCAAATATCATTAAACACATAAATGCCAATGAGTTGAATTAATACATTTAAAAATTAAACGAAATATTTATCTTAACTGTCTTTAATTAGATATTTAATATCACTATACATTTTTTTGGTGCTTAGAAATATTTTATAAACGAAATGATCAATTAACGAATTTTATTTTACAATATCGAATTAAAAAAATGTTAAGTGATGTCTAATTACGGTTTGACGTCGAAATATTTTAGAAATGACGTAAATATCAAATTCTTTTTAACATATTATTAGAATTATTCATAATTTTGAACGATTATTTTAATTAAATGAAAAACATAATCTTGTTTTTCACTATCGAAAGTTTTCTACGTATATAATAGTGAAAGACGAATAAAAAAGTAAAATTGTCTCAAAAGACAATAGTTTTGTATGACTGGTGTATCATGGTCGGTGAGAAAGTGTTTGAGCTTTTTTTTTTGTTAATTTTGGGTTAATCCAAAAGACGATTTCTGTTTTGCCATTGTTTGTTGATTCGTTTGCGTGATAGCATTTATAATATGTGGACACTGTCACTCGACTGAGAGTTTTTTTATTGATTTATTTGCATTAATGATTTATTGTACTTTTTGATTGATTACAACTTGTAGAAGCTTCGTTTAATTAAACGGGTCTTCGGTACATTAAATAATTAATCAACCATGATTTTTGATATTCATAATCGTCTAATATATAGAAAAAATACACTTCTTTGAAAGATTCCGGTTTGAGCACGTCGTCTCATCAAATGTGACCTAACCCTGGCATGTAAAATGCAGAATAAAAGTTGCACTGGTAGCATTAATCGATATAAAAAATTGAAAGCTGACACAAAGACTGATTTAATGCTGTGTATGGTTTATTTTTAGTTGCTTTGGTAGCTGACTTGATAGACGGATGCCTTTGGTACAGGAAACTGCGAGTTCAACTCTTGCCACTGCATAAAAAAATCTTTTAAGATGCTAGATATGCATACCCAATTGGGTAAAAACTTGACTGAAAATTGAGAAAAATAAATTATTATCATTTCGCCGTCGTAAAAAATGAGTCTTAGATTAGTTACTTTACATGTAGAACGGAAATTATTGGAGTAATCTTCTGCTGCGCCACATATAACATTTACAAACTGCTTTGAACAATTTTGAGATAAGTATTAAAATATAAAATCGTATTATCAGAGGCTAGTATAAAGTGAAAATGATTCCTCCTACCTAAAGAAAAAGATATATCTTTCTGCTTAGTAGCATAGCAAATAAGTGTGCGATTGTTTATAAACTGCTTGAAATCGGAGGTCCCAAATTCTCATCTCGTAACTGCACAAAAAATAGACGTTTAAATGTGTAAATTATTTGAAATTGGTAAACTTCGAATTTCAGTATGTTATATGTTCGCTCACTGCCCGCATATAATGTAGCCTAAAGATGCCGAAAGGCGAAA
>JAGVSQ010011857.1:0-11983 GCA_022683975.1 Rhyacophila evoluta | reverse complement strand
GCATTCCCCGGATTGCTAAGCGCGCACGCTACCAACTACGCTAACCGGGGAGACAGTTAAATATAATACTAATATTATTTTTTTTATAAGAAAACTATGTTTATTACTAAGCTTAGTCTGGAAACTTAATCTAACTAATTCAAATTAATTTGATTCATCCTGATATCACAAGTCCATTTTAGCAAGCGGCTGCGTGTAATATGTTTAGCCTTTTTATCATATTGACGATGTTAAAAGTTGAAAGTAAAATATTTAATCTATAAATGACAAACAATAAATCATTTCACAACGCAGCTATTCATGGACGCATTATATTTTCTACTATAAACTATAGATGTTAGTACTTTATTCTTATTTACCCGCACAATATTATTAGCTATATATTCTATTTTCTGGGTGGTATATAAATCGGCGTATAAAGGCGACAAAATAATTATTTGTGCTCGCAAAATTGGTTGCGATAAACAAGTGATTGCTAGCGTTAAAAGGGTCAACAATGTGTATTCCAGCGCGGTAATTGTTTAATGCTATTTTCGGTCGTCAAAATACGAAAGGCGGATTTAATCTTGACAAGCAAACACGTTTGCTGTGTGTTACTTTGTCGGGCATGCTAATTCGAACGATTTAATCGTAAATCGCGAACGCACCTTTGTTGGCAGTGGGCGGGACACACGGCTTCGATGCGTTTAGAGCCGACTATTATTTTAATGGCTCCCATGATTTTGTATAATTTGTGACTTGCAGGCAATTCGCCGTCATACATATTGAAAAATCAATTTGCTTCGTATTGAAGTAATATCGTTCATCTACCTATATATACTTGACACTACGGTGACCTAAGTGGTAAACTGCAATCCGGAATCGGAAGATATGAATTCAAATCCTGAAGCTGCATTAAATACATTAATAAAAATAATATATATCATTTGAATGTCAATTTGTTGAAAGACTGGATTGAAACCCTTGACCCGAAAAAATAGTATTCATAATTGCTGATGCTCGTCCGTTACATTTTGATGGGATAATTTTATTCCCATGTCCGCTCCGAAAGTTCAGCATATACATACACACTGTGAAAAAGTCCACTCTGAAAGTGGAGTACATATATGGATCTCCGCAATGTGACGATATGTCGTGGCAGAATATTTTTCAACAGAATTATTTGTCAGACAATTGCTCAAGGCAAAATGGTTATCAGGTCCTGAATTTTTGGATGTGGATCAGATGTGGGATTTGCATACTCGCATTCCTCGGATGCCAGACAAGCACGCGCTTACCTTATGGCTAAGTTTCAAAATATAGCGAGTAGAAAAAAAATGTTATTTGTAATAATCACACCATGCGAAATGTCTAAGACTCTAAGCTATACAAGGTAAAAACCAAATGCCGTTTGTTAAATGCATGTATTTTGTCAGTGCTGCTCTGCGGTTACAAATCGTGGCACCCAACAAAGACCCAAAATAACTGTATTCTAAGCTTTAAGAACATGTGCCTGCGCTGGATTCTGGAGCTACACTGGTATGACTTTTTTCGAAACGAAAAGATGAACGGACCGTGCAGCCACTTATTACTGACACAGTGAAGCTGCGATGCTGGACCTGACTCGGTCATATATTACGGATGCTTCAAGAAAGTCTGAACCCGACCTCCCTATTTTTTATGCTGGCTGGTTGTCGGCGTCCTGGAAAGCCGCTGAACACTATTGAATGTATTCGGCGGAGTTACGGGATACAGATCTGACCTGGAAGGACGCAAGAATACTGGCGGTCGACAGGGATTCTCGGAGGTGGCACGTGCTGTCCATATGCTCCACTTTAGGAGCGGATATAGAAGAAGAAGAAATATTTATTTCAATTGGAAAAAACGTGACATGATAAGGGTGATGTTGGATCTAGCTTTTACCTGACTTACACTTAGATTCTCACTTCGCAGGAGCCTTCCTTTCTTGGTAGAAGATTCTTGGAGGCGGCACGTGGTGTCCATATGCTCCAATTAGGGATCGGATATGGAACAAGAAGTAATAGTTTCAAAATATTGATTGAAGAAATGAAATGATTTCTGAAGGTGACTTGCATGCAAATGACTTAAAACAAGCTTTCCCCTCGTTCAAATCCCACTCGCTAATAATTCCTCGACATAAATACATTGATTGAGCAAATAATCCGCTTTGTTTAGATTTAGCTACATACAATACATAGGCACTTACTTATAGACTGGAATTATTTACACTAAACCCAACTTATATCGCCAAGTAAATCGTGGCTTAATTGACAATCATACATAATTATTTCACTGGAGACATTCCAACTCGACTAGAGATAGGGAGAAATGTCTCAGATCGTATCTTTTGTATTTTAATTGGCCTGGATAAGTTGATTTATTGTGACATGAACTGTCTGCCTAGTAATTAATATGCGCCCAACAAGACGCAAACCTGTATTTATGTAGTTTTCAGACGTATTTATTTACCACTCGACAGCTGTGGCACAAATCATTTCGATTAATTATCTGGAAGCTTTTTTGAATCATTCGATATGATAACTACAATTACTTCTAACTAATATTACATCCTCCTCGTCAAGTTCTCGATTTACATCGGTACCAGACAACTGTACGCACAAGTACTCACAAGAAATCTGCGCACACATTACAATGCGTACACTAACACAGAAATATTAAGTCATAACTCTCTAACTTTTAGTATTTTAAAAATATAAATAGGCAAATTAGAAACCTGACTTTCCCATAATTATATAGTAAAACTTCAAAACGACTGAATACAAACATAAATAAACATTTAAAATTGAAACCACTAAATATCCATTATCTCGAATCTGTTCATTTGTTAACAGTGTATTATTTGAAATAAGATATAAAAATTTGCCTATACTATAATTATGTAAATTATTAGTGTTAGTGTGCCCATTTCAATGTGTGAGCAGATATCTTATGAGCACTTGTCGTGTGCGCGGTTGTCTATGCTTGCACTTGTCACGTGATCAGTTGTATTGTGATCACTTGTCCAATGCACAGCTGGTTTGCTTTTTTTAACATTTTTCTGAAAAAAATGTCACGTTTAATAGTGAAACTGACTAGAAATAGCCAATAAAAAAATACTTTTTCCATGTGAGCTCTCCATGTGAAGCATGTGGCCACCGTGTCGCGTCTCCATGATTCTCTTTCACATCGTTTTGCATATTTTTGCATATTTATTTGCAGCATCCCTTTAGTTCGCAGAATATAGGTGTCCACATTTAAAAAACATTTCTTACGAGAATTGGTTGTCAGCCATTTGCCCAACCAATTGGGTATTCGGTTCTGAATCTTGAGATTTTCAACACTCCTTGAGATTGGCATCCTGCATTTCACCATATCAGCAAGTAGTTCTATAAGACCAATCTGAATTTGGAACCAAAACCACCGCGAATCTTTTAAAAATGAATTGCGTAAAAATTTCGTTGAAGAAATATTTGCATATTTATACGATCAAAATAAAAGGGTAAACTTCACTGAATCTTCCTGCAGAAACTTATGGTTCCAATAAAATAGGTCATCGTCCGCCCACCTTCTGACTTCTAGTGGCCCTTCAACACCTCGCATGGGCGGGTTTTTGCGTGAGCTACCTCGAATGTTTATAAATATCGCTAATAAATTTACATTTTTAGACACAGCGTGCTTAACCTAACCTAACCTGACCTAGCAACTGAGTATCTGGCAACAGAACGTGGCACATTACCTTACCATAGATTATTATAAGTCAGTTCCGTAGTCCAGTGCTTTCCAATAGGTAAATTGCGGGTAACAAGTCGAATTCATGAAATAATGCGGTAGACCTCAAAGCAACGTATTAAAATATATGCAGCCAGGTTCGTAGAGAGTCATTGGTAAATAAGCATTTGCTAAGGGCGCGAAAACTTAAAGGGCGCTCGGAACATTAATAAAACATTCTTTTGACGAAAGATACAGTATGAGCAATGTTTATTAAGAGTTTTATTCGACTTCCAAGACTCGTAGTCTATACTCACTATTCTTCTTTTTATACCACGTTGGCTCCCAAAATGGGGAACATGGATCTACACAGTCTGAAGATATCCAATCTGAAAATGTAGTATGTGAATCTCCACACTGTAATGACGTCTTGACAATTTATTTTTCACGAATATTGTTTGTCAGACAATTTATTAACCGAATGGGCATATGATCCTGCATTTTTGGATTGCTTAAAATCCGACAGACGTGGGAATCGAACCCGTATTTCACGGATTGATGAGGGCGATATACTCCACTTTCGGAGTGGAAATTCACACTGTGTAGATTCATATCTTCCACTGTGAGAATGAACATGGCACACATAAAAAAGTTGATATCTATCCTGGCAAAGTTTTAGTAGTGAAGCTATTTTTTTAATACCTCCTTTCGAAAATTTCTTTGCACTAGCGTACCATGGAACTTTTGCGGCATCAGTAGGCGGTGATGAAATATTTTCATACCATCAACAAATTATAATACAAAAGTGGGCCTTAAGTATCAAAAAGTTGAATACCCCTGTTCTATCATACGTCTTTATGCTTGTTTGTCCAGATAGGTCAACAGTTATTTCTTATTATCTTCAAACATCACCCTGTATAATTCGGTTTCTTTTCATATTACTAAGGCATGTGTTTGTTGAATATTTTTTGTTGGCTCTAGAAAAGGGATGTTGTACATTCCACTTTTTTATGAGCAACTAACCGAAAGTAGGGCGTTTCTAGCTTCAAGCTCGTCTTTCTTATCGCTTATCACATATTTTCAGCCTTCTTTGGATCCGCACAACAATATTGCTTGATACACGTGTCGAAAAATATGAATTTAATCTCACTAGTCCATATGAATACAACCTATCTTATACCGACAGAGCCTCTTTGAGAATATGTCAAAGATGCCTAATACCATATAGCCTGAATATCGCTCTTTGAATGCAATAATGTCAATACTCAATAACTTAATATTTATTATATTATTTATGACTTTGAATTGATTCGTTTCGTGGAACAGGTCAAGAAAACATTATATGTATGTGTACTGTATCGTCGCCAATATTACAGAAACATGTAACTGGATTTGTTGGTTTAACTCACTTTTTAAAGTATAGTTTTATTCTTTGCAATATTTCGTATCATTTGCATATTTTCGTACTAGCACATATATTTATAAAACGCGTAAAAAATATATGGTAACCCAAAAATCTGCCGATGAGCAAGTGATTGAAAAAAATAAAACTATACTTTACAAAGTAACCCGGTTACGTGTCCCTGGAATATGGAAAAATATTATTAAAAAAATCTGATCCAGAAAAATATAATGAAAAAATTGCATTACTTCAACCAAATAGACAAAAGAGAGAATAATAGCTATTGCAGAACGTTAAGATTTAGAAATCTTCGGCTGACTATTCATTTTTTTGTGTTACAAATACGAAATTATACTTTTTCACACAAGTATAATGGCTAGCCGAAAACGGGAAATCAAAAATATAAGAAAAACCTGTTAATCTTTTTAAGTGTTACTCTGCGATCTGTTGGTATGAATGGAGTGGTGTATTTCCAAACTGAACTTATTCCACTATGCCAAAATTTAGAGGAGAAGATTTCAAACAAGTGTTTTTTGTATACATCGACTGTAAAATGATAAATGACGTAACCCTCAGTTTTTTTCAATATTGTTTTTTTTTGATAATCACAATGTATACAATTTAATACACGTTCTATTAAAATGATCTAAGCTGCAAATGGCACGTTAGCATCTATTATAAATACGAAAGAGCTTATAATTTAAAAAAGAATGAAATGTCAAATATGGGACCGGGAAAATAAACTTCCACGTGAACTTTATTGGTTTTTTTTAAAATCACTTATTAGATTAATATAAGACTGGGTAAATAAAACACCAGTGTTAGCCTTACTTATTTAATATTTTGACTTTGGCCCAATAACATTACGTTTTTGTGCCTCCTGTAAAATTTGTTATATGCGGAGTGCGTCTTTTTTCCTTTCTACAGTCGATAAGTATGTATGTAAAACCAGTGGTGGCAAACCTATGATACGCGGGTCAGATACTAACCTAGAAGACTTTGTAAGTGACTCACGCGTTTATTGTAATTATTGTAACTTGCAACTTCATCGTTATTGGTATCAAATAATTGGCACCCTTTTAAACCCCTCCCCTCTTTCTAATTGAGCCTGCTGTCTTATGACCCACGGGCTAGTATTTATATATATACCATGTTCGCTCCCAACATGGAGCATTTGGATCTACACACTGTGAAGATATCCACTCCGGAAGTCGAGTATACGGATCTCCGCAATGTGAAGACGTCTTGACAGATTATTTTTCACGAGAATTGTTTGTCAGACGACTACTACACCTAATGAGCATACAGTCCTGCGTTTTTCGGATTTTTTAAATACGACAAATGAGGGATCGAACCCGTATTCCCTGGATCGCTAGGCACGCATGCTACCAACTACGCTACCGGGGAGTATTTAGAAAAGAAATAAAAATAATTGAGTAGTCCTCAAAAAGTTTCGCCATCATTACCATATAACATGTAAACAAGTAGAATAAGTCAATTTTGAAAATATTATAAATAAAAATAATCCTTGGAAAACATGTTATATTACAAAAAATACTTGCTTAAAATATTTTTCTTTAAGTTCTGCCATATCCGACAAATTAATTGTTGACCAGACCTGTCATATAACACTGCAAAGATAAAATATATTCGCTTAAATACGACGTAATATAAAGCATGCAATGTGTGCTAAGTCAAATATTATAATGACGACCCTAAGCAAGGAGCTAGCCCGTATCTGACACTAAACACTGTTATTTGTTACTTTAGGACGCCTTCATAGTTGTTTTATCGCTCGTCTCGTGGATGACTGCCACATCTCTAGCTCACGTCAGTCAAGAAAGACGGTTTTACGCCGGAAATTTATACTCCTAACTCCCATTGAATTTTCTCTTAAATTCGTGGAGAATTATGGAGATTATTACGTTCAAGTGAATCAAACTGAAGTTAGTTTCAAACTTCATTTTACACAGTTAAACCCTTTGAGGAATATGGTCGTATTTGTACGTCCATACTCCACTTTATCGCATTATTTTTAAAGCAATTTTTTTATTTTTTAATAAAGTATTATTATTTATTTTAATATACTACATGGATATATCAATAATATGAGGAAGTTATTACAATATATCATTTATTTTTAGGCTTGAAAAAAATACGTAAACATTACGAAAAAAAAGATGACTTGAGTTGAAAAATTCCTTTATGCTATTTCTATAATTATTATTTGTAATTTGTAAAAACGCGAAAGATTAACGATTAAATTGAGAAGAAACACATTACATATAAATCAGTCCTATGGTTCCAAATTTGTTCTCAAGTGCTCTTTTGATTCCTAAATGGGAGCGGCCGCGTGTGGTAATGTTATACATATTCTTAACAATTTGGAATAACTTTTCAGTTTATTTTGTTCGTTTATTGGAAATAAAAGAGCATTGTTTACAAATCGGCATGTCCAATTAGAGTGATTTACGAAAGTGGAAGATTTTAGTGTTTAAAACGTGTGTGCATAAAAAAGTGCTAAGCACAAATTTAAATACATAGTGTCTTTTTTGAACAAAAAAATACAAAGAGTAATTTCAGTACACTTGTGAGTGATTTGAGTAAAAACTTGTAATTAATAAAATTCACCATTTCTCACTTGACATCTAATATATTTATATTATATATATCCCACGTTATCAAAGTACTGGTCTCCTAACTTAAAAAAGATCTTTTATTTCTAATCTTTCATTTGTAGCTATATTTGAATATTAATTTTAGCTTCTTCAGCGTGCTTAATTTTCCTCACCGTTTTGGTGAAAAGCAATTTTCTAATGGTATTTTTGAAGACTTTACAAACAACTTCAACTGAAACCTCAGCACTCCCTTCCACTTCCGTTCATTTAAACCGTTTATGATAATAAGCATCCATCCTCTGCGGGGTATTGCGAACCCCCAGACTCTCACATACTCGCTTAGGGGGTCACATATCCGTTTTCCATCTCGCTACCTCGCTTTCTCTTAGCCGTCAACCGCTTTGAAGAGTTACTTGAGGGTTAATTTAGCTGAAAATTAAGTGGATGTAGAGGAAGTTTAGACTGCAGATTCCAGTCAACCATATGGTTATCTTCATGTAAGACATGATAATAATTATAAACAAACATTCCGTAGGAGTCAGAAACCTACAATATTGCTCTCCATCTGTGGAGGAATGTTTGAATTAAAATTAATCTGTTGATAAATAGATAGAAGACAAACTGATCACTTCCAGCAGACATTTAGACTCAGATTTAAATCTCATCTTCAATTTGTTAAAAAAGACTGTTTCAAGTATTAGAAAAAAAACTCATATTTACAAATAATACTCGGTATACTACGGATTTTTAAGTTATATAAAACTACTCAGTTCAGCGACACTCGTGTCTGATATAAGGCTTTCAAAAATGAGCTGACATTTTAAGTTTGCTTCAATTTTTGCTCTGCAAAATTTCCACCATTTTTAAAGTCATTTTTTACGATTTATACGTGTTGTTAGGTTGTGTATCTTTCCGTAGTTTAACCTCAGCGATTACGAATTACTTTCTTTTGCCATATTCGCCATATATATGGAGTATATGGCTGCCACGTGGTGCCTATAGGAATCCCCATCACCCGCTAGTCGATTTGAATCATCCCAGGTCATGCCAGAATCCATTGGTCCCGCTATTTTTGGCGGTAATACTGAATTAGCCGGAGGCTACGCTAGATGCCACGGTGGCAGACTGACAGCTGCAGAGATGCAAAATAGCTATAAATAGGTTAGTGAGCCACTGAGCAAGTTGTGACGACAATATATTGTCGCGCTGTTGAACTTGCTCACTCACCTATTTATTGCTATTTTGCATATCTGTTGCCGATGCTATATTGTTGTCGCTCTGCTTCCGTGGCATTTATCGTAGCCTCGGCCTAATCCAGTATTACCGGCAAAAATGGCGGATTTAAGCTCATCTCTGGGTACCTATAGTATTACAAAGTCAAGTTAGACAGATTATTTTCACAAAAATTTGTTGTCAGCCAAATTATCAACCCAACAGGTATCCAGTCTTGCATTTTTTTTTTGTTTTTGATTCATTAACTGTAAGTATCGCATATGTGATCTTCGGCTCTGAAAATTGCATGATAACATATCAGCTACTAGGGGGAAAAAGCATAGATTTGCAAAGCCTCATACTCGTATGCGTTTCAATTTAGATTGCAAAATTAAAAAAAAATCTTACAATCTAAATTAGTAAGAACAGTTTTTCGTTTTCTTAAAAAAGCTTCCTCTAAAGTAGTCTGTAGCAAATAATGAATTATCTGTAAATCTTTTAGGGGCATTTGATAAAATCACTTATTACGTAAATAGTTAAGGGTGCTCTTACACACCCTCATTTGTGAATTCGCATCGCAAAAATGCTTTTGTTTCAGACACGCGTGCGGCACTTTCCGCCCCACTCGACTTCCACTAAACGATGTCGCTGAATTCAGGTTGTATTTTTTGCCTCATGCATAATTTCGCTCTCTTTTTCAGGTAGGCTTTTGTCGCTAAAATGTTTACCGAATGCAAATATGAAAAGTTTAATATATATGAAAAATATTAATGGGGATAATCTGGAGTGTTATGGTTCAGCGAAACATTCACGAGCTTTTTTCAGAAAGTATTTTATCTAAGCTTTTTAGACTACGCAACATCAATTTAGTTTTTAATAAATTTTTGTAATTTATTGAATTATCATTTTATCATTTTGTGGTATTTACTGTCACCCCGGTAGCATAGTTGGAAGCGTGCGCGCCTAGCAATCCGGGGAATACGGGTTCGATTCCCCATCTGTCTGATTAGAAAAATCTGAAAAATGCAGGACCAATAAACAACATCTCAAATTGCTGTCACTAGTTAATATTTTCATGTCTTCTCAGATCTTTCCAGAATCTTGCAATTCTTGAAAAACGCATTTGAAAGTTTGAAGTAATAATTTTGTTGGTGTATATTCAATATTTTTTTATCACAAACAAACAGACATTTGTTACAGATATAATTTATATCAATCGATCAAAATGAGTCAACTGATTTATTTCCTAGTCTTAGGATGCCCATACACCCACAGTCCGATAACTGTCGATGATTAGGATAAAGGCAGGTCACACATTATCCAGTCTGCGTCAATAGCTGTGTACTATCAGTCTGATCGACAGGTACATCTTACATATCATGCTCGCTTTGCATGCTGCCTCAATCCTAATCATAGTCATGGACTCACAGTCACCCGGACTCCAGGCGGACTGTGGGTGTATGGGCATACAGAGAGCAGCATAACCACTATATCTATAGTCCTTACAATGGTGTGACAAATAGTTATAGATTCACTAGACTATTTTCTCTCGGGAACCGTAACATAAGTATAAATGATTATTTGAAATATTGATCAATCATTTATAGAATCACCATGACAATTAATTTTCAATTGGGCGAATTATTTTTTAACTTCTATGCAATGAATATAATAAATTGTTCGCATTCCCGTTGTCTGTCGCCATGTAGCCTTGGCAGAAACTTTCGTCTTGCATCTACCCTCTCGAATTGAAGATGTGACAAGCCATTTCCTGGCAACGCCACTTTACTTCTTACTCCGCCGTGTTCATCACCGTTTTGAGAGCTGTCACCCTGATGCCTTATTGCTTGGCTCTCTTCTTTCGCGTGCGTTCAAAACAACAACACCTCTTTTTAGTTATCGCCAATCTTTTATATTTACAACATAATTATTCAGTAGACAAACAGTATTTTATAAAACATTTAATAAGAATTTACTAGTTGCGTAAGTTTTTTTTATTATTATTTTCGTCTTGTTTGCTCTGGAAGTGGAAATACATAGTGTGAAGATATACAATTCAAAAGTAAAGAACACGGATCTTTGTAATGTGAAGACAAGTTTTGGCAGATTATTTTTTTCACAAGAATCTCTTGTCGGACAATCGTTAAACCCAATGAGCATCCAGACTTGCATTTTTATATTTTTTAAATCTGACAGGTGGGGAATTGAACTTGCATTCCTCGGATTGCTAGGCGCGCACGCCGCCAACTACGCTAACCGGGGAGACTTTATTTACCTAGTCTAGTAAATGCTGTAACCTAATATTTTGTGTTATTTAAAACCTATAAAATAAAAATATAAGCATAAAATTGTGTATCTTGTTTAGGGTATATAATATTACTTGATACACCTTCCCTAAACTTAAATATTTCTTTGCTTGTAAAGCCACATCAATGGTCCCCAGGCGCGCGTGTTGACCACCACTGCCATCGCACGCGCGCGCTAGTTTCACTGCATGATTTACCTGCGTTGTTGCCCATATTACGGGAGGCTGCACACTCTTTCGATGATTTATCCAACCCTTTTATGGCTGTTTGAGAAAACCCCAGAATGTTAAGGGGGACGAACCCGCCATGAGAGGGTTTTTGAAGTACTGCCTTGTTTCGCTTTATTTTTCTGTTTCGTAGTATTGTATTGTTAGTTTTAGTGGGGCATGTGAATGGCGGCAAGGCTTATGTTTTTGGGGTTGCCTCCTTCATAAATAACTACACACGTGAGTAATTTACAGTGTAAACGAAAGGCGTAATAATACAGGAAAATATTCGTTTAATATAAACGTACTTATTCTATGTTTCAACACTTATAGATTCACACCAGTATAGAAATATGTAAAGATATAATCTGAGGCGTAATTAGCATATGGCCAATATGGCACTGGCCATAGGTGCCTAGTTCCAGAACGGCGCGAAAATGATTTATTGATTTTTTTTATTAGATTAATTTACATATTTAAATTCTGAATTATTTAAAACTGGTAATCTTCCATATGTGAGATCACTGTTAG
>JAGVSQ010011855.1:0-11985 GCA_022683975.1 Rhyacophila evoluta | reverse complement strand
GAAGCAGACCGCAAGTCCGCGGCTCAAATTGTCCAAAGACAAAACAAAAACAATCGTTTCACGTCCGTAAACATTTTTTTAGCAGGCTACCGAGCTTTCAGAATTTGATACTGAAATCATAGAAAGCTCAAATGTGGTAACTAATTTAAACAATACAAAAATATACATTATTTTATTGCATTCCTGACTGACACGTGTGGAATTATGCGCACGGTACAAAAACATATTTTTATGTTTATTTTCATATCCCAAAGTAGAGCATAATATGCATATACACAGTATAAAGATGTCAGCTCCGAAATTATCTATTATATATGCCAGGTCTACAGTAAATGAACCATCACAATATATTGACATGTATTGTCAGATTTTTCACGAGAATTTATTGTCACCTAATAGGCATATAATTCTGAATATCTGTATTTTAAAACTTCAGCAGATCTGGAAATCGAACCCACAATCTCAGGCTCTGAAACGCGCACGCTTGTCGGCTACCATGGAGGAGAATTTTAGCCAAACATGCCTGTTGGATAATCATGGATAGATTTGAATTGACATCTGTGGCATCAATAATAAAATTATTAAATACACGCACATATGAACGCTTAAAATCTTAACTCTTAAATAATGATTTATATCGTCGTTCGTTAGATCAACTAGAAATGCTAACAAGCATCGTCTTACAGTTGCTCAAGTCTTTTTTAAAGAATTTTCTCTTTTATTCAAAAATAATTATAAATGGTTCTTGACGGTCGATTTTTTAAAAAATAACAGCCAAAGTATTAAACAAAATCAAAAATTTAACTCTCAACATTTAATTGATAAATACAATTGTATAATTTTGTTTACGGAAATACTTGTCTCAAAACTACTGTTCATGGTGGCGCAATGTAAGAGGATTCTTATACAACACATTTCGTCCAGATGTGCTTAATTAATCCGGCATGTTTTTTTTCCCGAACCGAAGTCAACATGTTGATATTTTATGCTGCAGAACGTTGACAAAAAACTTAAAAGAAATATGTTTTCGTAGTTTATCATAATTTATCATAACGCACATAAATTAGTTGTAAATCAAAATTTATGAATGAATTTACGGCTCATTAAACTAGATTTAGTGTATTACAAAACAAGTGGGTTTGATCGCCGGAATAATTTCTGCATGCGATTCATTCAAAAAAGCTCGCTGCTTTTTTTACATGGCAGTTAAATTCAAGCGGACTTAGCGAAAGAGAATCAGTTAAGATATTTTATGCTCATATGCTTTATATATATTTATGTAAGTTGCGCTATTTTTCCTACCCGTTTATCGGGAGACTAGCGTGCGCGTTTCGCATCCGGAGAATGTGGGCTCGATTCCCACATCTGTCGGATCCGAAAATGCCGGACTGGATGCCCATTGGGTTAGGTAATTCTTTGACAACCAATTTCCGTGAAGAATAATCTGTCAAGCCATGTCTTCACACTGCCGAGATCCGTATGCTCTCTATGCGAGATCACACTGTGTAGATCTATATGTTCCACTTTCGAAGCGGATATTTTAACAATAAATAAAATAATTATTGTTATTAAAATATGTCCTCTTAGTGGCTGATTTGATTTGCGTGTGTGCTTACGACACCGAAAGTCATTAATGAGTTTCAATTTCGTAGTTGTATAAAAAAATAAAAATATAGCACTCGATATTTTCATAATTAAACTCAAATTATGTAGCATACAAAATAATAATGCGGTTCTAGGTGCCGAACGGGTTGAGTAATCAATATGGCAAACAGTAGAAAACGCCATGTCGACATAAGTCGAGTCTTCACACTGTGTAAAGACTAAAATATATTAAAGCTTTACTTGCTTCTGAAATTGGTATCATATCTATGACCTGGTTTAGAACAAAAGTTTTGCCTAAAAACTAGGCCACTCGCTTTAGTAATTCGCAAAATAAGCCAAGTCTTCGAAACGAATAATTTCAATTCGGTGTAAGAGCAAGAAGTATGATACTTCAAACTAAATTGATATAAAATGTTTCATTTTATCATTTAACCAACAGTATCAACAGTATGATTGGTATGTATAATTTTTTGGCATTATATTTATATAATTTATAAACTTCTCCAAACTGTCTAAAATCAAAGCTCTGTCGAGTAAATTATAATTCATTTAAGAACATCTTTTCTTTCACTATTAATTTTCGATTACCGACATTTAAATCATAATTATGTGCACCACCCAGTACTTGTTTTAAATTACAAGTAACGTTTTGCCGTTTTACCGTTTGACTCCGTCCGTTGGATACCTGGACAGGTGGCTTTGACATCCTTTACTCTGCCTATCCTAATAGTGATTAATCTAATAGCTAATTACCTATCCTTGAAAAAAGTAAATCAACACCATCGATCGTATTTACATAATTTATGAAATATTTGTGTGTTGTTTTGAATGCTAAATTTGACTTCACAATATCTCACATCCGTGACAATTAATAGCATTTCGCTGTGGAATCCAATTATACCTTTGTCTTTGTTATGTGCAGGGTTGCCATATTTCTTTCTTGACTTTTTAATATCCAGATATTTTAATTTATTTTTCAACACAAGTTTGTCAAAATTCATCAATCAACCAGGCGCGTAATATGTATTGAATACTTTGCGTCCCTAACGTGAAGTTTATATTATAGCAATCATATTTCTTAAATTTTCTTAAAATATGATGACTTCTATCTTTAAAGTTTTAGTTAAATCTTTAGGTGTGAGATTCACACTCGCAGTCTCCAGCACTTAAGGTTACTAAGGACATCGTTATTTAGTTAAATATTTGAAACGATAGGGCGAGAATAGAGATATTTAATAGAGCCCCGGATTTATTCGAACCGGCAATGATACTCTGTAAACTTTAATATACTTAAATCCATGCTTTTTTTTATTATATATAGAGCAAAAGCATCTCAGTAGTTTTCAAAATCTGTTAATTGAGTTCATGGATCCTTACAGTATGAAGACTTGTTTTTGATAACAATTTCACGTCATCAGTCAGTTAATTTTATAAATATTAAATTATTTTTATATTATGGCAACCCTAGCTATGTTGTACCAAAGATTTGTTCAACTGTCAAAGCATCACAGATAGCAGTGTCGTTTGTAGGGCCCATTATATTTTTAGTGCTTACAAACCGCCGAAAGCGAACTTAATAATAATATATGAGCCCTTCTATTTCAGTAATGAGCTAGTTTCATTGTTTCCCGTGCGTATATTATTTCCCATAATGAGTCACTCCTCTTCCTCTCCCATCTCTTCCAGAGTCTATTTTCACTGGGGTATTCGTGACGGTGATTTAAGTAACTGAGATCGTTTACACGAAATATGCTATTTTGTCGAGATTGTACAACCAACTACGGATGACAGTATTTCGAAATTCCTTCAGCACCTTCTACTGAACTATATTTACGTGACGTTTCGTAACTTATCTTTTTCAACAATGATAATTTTCATTCATTAATTTATGTAGTCTCCCCCAACGTCCGATAATTTCGCTTGCTTGCTTCTGAGCTGGATACGGCGGGTTCAAATCTCATAGCTGTAATATTTTAATAAATCTTAAAATGCAGGGCGGGTGCATAGTAAGTTGGAGAAATTGACTCATAACGATCTAGTGAAAAAAAAAACTATCTTATTAAGTCTTCACAATGTGTAGATCCAAGTATAAACTGTGTATAATCACATGCTCCATTTTCGGAGCGGACGTAGTAAATTTTTTATAATTTGATAAATAGTCTTGATAATGGTATCACAGCCAAAACAGCTATCGACGAAGCTAATTATAATTTATTGAATTATTCAATTGTTATGAAATCGAGTTCCACCTAGTAATCGATGTTTCAATTAATCTTACAGAAAAAACAACTGATAGTTGCACAGCAATTAAACACAATAAGAAGTGTTAATTGCCATATCTATTTATAATATTCGTAATTTTTCATATTTATTTGACAGTTTGTCTTGTATGTTTTTTTTTCTATCCGATTTGCTTCGGTCCCTTTGCTAATAAACTGAAACGGTTTATAAAAATCTGGGCTAATTTTACATTTCCAATCAATTGGTTGAAATATATAAAGTGCCAGAAATATTTCAGATAGTGGAAAAAACAATTTACCTGCGTTTGGTAAATTTATATTGATGGGCATATATATTTTAGGTATAAGTATAGTTAAGTAAATACCGTAATATTTTATTTCTCAACTATTTGCAACAAGCTTAACTTCAAATTTCTCATCAAAAGATTAAGCAAGCAGAAGTTGATATGTAACATACATACACGTGTACAGACTCCACAATAATATTAATATATCAAATCGTATTTATAATGTGTACAGAGTGCACATAAATATTTGTAATAAAAAAATCAGTTACAAAATTGTAATTAAACGTCCTCGTATACCCCTTTTATTTTCTGTCAACCTTAAAACCAGTTCCTTGGAGACTAGCTAGCACCGCTGAAATCTGTTTGTATTTTCTTCAGATTTATGTCCTCGTGTCAGTTTGCTCCAGTCAGAGCTCTGGCACGGTACTAATTAGCGGAGAAAAGCTATATACATCCAGCCCTTACTCTCAAAGTCCTCCAGTTAGACCAGGGGTATTAAATTCGTGACTTGTATCACAACGCTGCTCAGAGTCACCTTGTCTCTGCTTTCGTAGAGACCGTCTCGCAACAGAGTTCCGTACATTAATACTCATGTGCTTTTTTTTCATTTAGTCTAACTTACAATTTATTCTATACTGAAGCAGTTCTCGTTTATTAAAATATCAGCATCAATATTATAAGGCATTATTTGTATATGAATATATTTTTGAGAATTAAAAGATAGTGAAGAATTTAAATTTAAAATTATTTGATTTTTTACTAATCGGATGCTTTCCGAATTTGGATATGGTAAAACTTAAGCTCGAAAGAAATTTTCATTTAGCTGTCGGCAAATCGCTTATATAATTGGGCATACTATCCTGCATTGTTTAATTTTTTGAATCTACATAAATGCATTTTTGGGATTATGTCCCGCTATTTCCATCACAAACGCGTTTCAACCTTAACAATCGATCTATAAGGCCGCGGGCACGATAGATGTCGCGGCGAGAGAGTGACGGCGATAAAACCACCGAAACAAAGATGGAAAATAGCTATAAATTTCGGATGCTTTCCGAATTTGGATATGGTAAAACTTAAGCTCGAAAGAAATTTTCATTTAGCTGTCGGCAAATCGCTTATATAATTGGGCATACTATCCTGCATTGTTTAATTTTTTGAATCTACATAAATGCATTTTTGGGATTATGTCCCGCTATTTCCATCACAAACGCGTTTCAACCTTAACAATCGATCTATAAGGCCGCGGGCACGATAGATGTCGCGGCGAGAGAGTGACGGCGATAAAACCACCGAAACAAAGATGGAAAATAGCTATAAATATGTGAGTGAGCAAATGAGCGAGTTATTTTGACTGGCGCGCTGCCAAACTTGCTCACTTGCTCACTCACCTATGTATGGCTATTTTGCATCTCTGTTACGATCGCTTTGGCGCGGTCGCTCTGCTATCCTCCCCGCGGCCTAAGGCGAAAAATCTGAAAAATGCAAGGCCTATTCACCACCAACTATTCTCTTGCAGTATTTTTTTTACAAATAATTATCATATGGATGGGTTCATTTGTGAACTAATTGGACATGTTTCAAGGTACGTTAAGTAATATGACCCAGCAATTAATCCATCTTTCAAAATATCCAGTGGAAGCATTCGTGAAACGTATCCCACACATAATTTACATTGTTCATCCCGCGTGGAAATATTTCTCATCTTGCGGGGTAATTTGTATCTAAAGAAATGTGATGTGCCGATAACAGTATCTCTTGTCTCATGGGTTTTGGTGACAAGATGATTTTTAGACGTAAACGAATGTAACACATTATTTTATTCTCAACTTTAACACATTTAAAGTTTGGTCCTATGTAATTTTATACTGATTTATAATATGTTGGCACACGCTAAAAATAAATATATAAAAAAAGCTATTTAAGCTTTCAATAACTCTGATGTATATACATATAATTTTGAATAAATTATATAACTCTTTTGAATGAATTACATTTATTATTCTTTACGTTAAGAAATTCAGGTGTGGTACATTATTATCAGAAATCGCTGAGTCTTTCTGTGCTGAGTGTGCTTACCTATATATGTATTTTTAAATTGAAAATTCCCGGTAGGAAAAGGAATATGGTAACAACCAACATTTATAAAAAAGTATATTGATGAAAGTCTTTATATAATCCAGAGTTTTATGAGAACATATATGAATGAAAATAAAGTTAAAAATACCGATTGAGACCTCGGTCAATGATATTGAATGATATAGTAAACAATTAGCTAACTTTAAGTTTTCCACGTGTAATATAAATTTGAGAATTGGTACCCTTCGATAAAATTTAGATCGTTCATTACCTATTTAATAAATGGCGATGACATTTCCTGTCAAAATGTATTAATGCATAAAATATACAAAGTTAAGAACATGTAATTCAATATTCCCGGCAGCGCGTTATCTAAAACTCGCATTGTGTTCCCGTATTTCACCGCCTTTGTATCCACGAAATTTTCAAAGCCACACTACTAATATGAAACTTTTGATTGCCGAGTTACTACCTAAGCGAATACTGTAAATTTTACAACGTTCTTTGTGCTGACGACATTGTCACAAAGAGAAACTGATATCTGGCCAACTTTACATTATTTGAAATCAAGGTAAATATAATAATAAGATAAAATTATTTTCCCATAGAAATTTCTTATCATTGTGACAATCCCGGTATTCGTGTTTCGGGATTTTTTAATCCCGGAAAAGTGAGTTGTTTGAACACACAATCTCGGGTCATTTTATCCTTGATTTACCAGGCAATGGTTAAGAATCTCGGTATTTTTTCATCGGAGCTTTTTAAACGGTGGATTGGTTAAACAAATTTCTGGGTTTGTAATTTTTAATTACCAGGTAGATTTGTTTTAAATTCCAATAGCTCCAGAGTTACCTTTCTGGTGACTCCTTGACAGTATATTGATACTCAGCAATAAATTTAACGTTTTATATAATTTCTACATTGCTTATTTCTTGTAATTTGGTTGCGATATCTAATTTATTTAGAGTAGCAGAAAATGATGGAGTATCGTGTTTATGCCACAAATACTTGCATTTCCATACGTAAAAAGCATAACTAAATAAAAGCTTATAGAAAAAAAGAGCTTATGAATCTCAACAGTGAGAGATAACCACTACATAAACGGAACATATCCATCTCCGCATTATCAAGACTTATCCATTGCTTTATTTTTTTACAATTGATTGTCCTGCATCTTTTGATTTGTAAACCAATCCGAATTTGAACCCGAAATTTTGTGTTAACGTCTCGGAGACGTTCATTACCGACTGATAATACTTGATGGATACAGAATTTAAACTCGTAAAATTTTATCATAAAATATTATACTTATAAACAACCGCACGCCATTCGCGAGCCGGAGGTTTCCAACATCTGATATACGAGTTGTAATATAATATGATTTAATAATGGCCCCTGTCGTTATAATCGCAATGAGGTTTATTTACATTTCCTAAATTATACAATGAGAAAACACATTAAAGAAACTTTCCTTAATCATAATAACAATAATCGGCTATGATAAAAATAATCATTATAGTTTTGGCAACGCTGTAAAAGTTTCCCGCTTTTGGTCATTAAAAAGATTGCCAGCGTATAAACAATAATTTGGGAAACATGCCTCGTCTTTTAGCATTGAGGGCTCGTAAAAAATGATTTAATTACCTTGTATTATATTATTTTAGGTTTCGGTGAATGAAATCGTGTAAATATGTAGCGATTTAGTACCGGTTTCCTCATACGGAACGCGCTTTGGTTGATCGTGCGGATAAATATTGATTTTCTTCATGTTTGCATATCTGGCATTTGAAAATTGTAATACGTACCAATATTTTATATTTCAATGATTTATTTATAGACACGACTTGATAAATTATTTAATAATTTTGCTTCCGTTTTAAAAATTCGATCAGTAAATATACATGTGTAATCAATTATTATTGATAAACAAACATTTTTAACATACTGCCTTTACTTATTCATTATGCACGACATTTAAAAAAGCCAGAAACTTTGATATGAATACGCACAATGATTGTTCTTAGCGATTCTCGTCGTTATACACCAATAAGGAAATATCATTGTTTAGCACTCAAGTGGTTGATACCTCTCGTCAGACAATCTGTCATGGATTCAAGTGTAATCGAGAAATGGTAAATTATTTAATAATTTACATTACTAATCATTTAATATTTATCAACATTTTTAAACATACTACATTTACTTGTCTATTGTGCGTGCTATGATTGGTCTGAGCTAAATCACGTTGGCTTATTTTCAGGAAAAATGCATTTGAAAGTGTTCTAATTTTATTTGTGTATGCTGAATACTTTCGTTACAAACAAACAAACTCTCTCATATGACAGAAAATTGTTAATAGCAAGCCATCCAAAGCCAGAATACTGAATATGAGTAACTCATGTTGGTTTAATTGATTCAAAACAATTCTAATATGACGAGATTTAAAGACGTAAAATGACTGTTGTTAGCATTTCTCCCAGTTATCCATTAATATCCATCTCCCCGGTGGCGTAGTTCGTAGCGTACGCGCCTAGCGATCCGGGGAATGCGGGTTCGATTCCCCATCTGTCGGATTGTATCAATCCGAAAATACAGGACTGGATGCCCATTGTGTTAAGTATAATTGTCTGACAAACAATTCTCGTGAAAACAAATCTGTCAAGACGTCTTCACATTGCGAGGATCCGTATATACTCATCTTTCAGAATGGATATCTTCGCACTGTGTAGACCCATATGATTCCACGTTGGGAGCAAACATGATATAAAAAAATCCACTAATAACGAAATATCGTTGGTTAGCAATCAAGTAGTTCATACACGATAAAGATAATCTATTATTTCATAGATTCTTTTGGTGGTATTTTATGTTTATTTTACACAAAATAGTCAAAATAGATGATACACATGTCTTGTGACGAAACCAACACGAAAGCAGTTGTATTTATCTTTTACATTATTTATTTTCCCGTGAATGTTTTTCTATTTCGTTTCAATGAAACATTTTAATAAATATTAATATTTAAAGCTTTATTGTGATTATTAATTAATTGGTCTTCATAAATAGGAGCGCTCATTAAAATTTAAAGGCTACATTAAATATTAATGAGGAAATATAAACGCCATTTTTTCATCCCGAATTTCAGTCATCCCCTGAAAGAAGAAAGCACTTAATGTTTCCATGATACTTTTGATGTTTAAATGTCAAACACTGAAAGAATTAAATATTTATTATACATCAATGCTGTAGATTTATCGTTATCATTTTATTTCGACTTCCTGATATTCATTAATGGAAGTGGGTCAATAAATTCCCAAAATTTCTTTCGAAATCTATAGGATTTATTAAATGACATCCCATATTTACCATTATATCGATTGAATGAAGATACCAGCTCTGTTCACACATTAAAAATTGGGTTGCTGCTTTGCTTAGTTCATATGTGAAGAAGAAGAATTTAAGATAGCTATGTTGCTATAGAAGATGATGCTGGCCAAGAATTCGCCTGCTGCATAGAGTTGTTGATGCCTGTTATTTGTTCGAATCATCATTCTTTCGTAGAATTCATTGCATTGGACGATGATGTTCACACTCATGATTGCCAAATTGAAATATTAGCAATGTTACATCTTTGTTATAACAATGTTGCGAATAATACAGATATACCAGTGTCTGTTAGTAAAAAATGAGAGACATAATTGATTGGATATGATCCCGGGCAAAAATAGTAGAAATCGCTGGCCTATAGTTATGTCGATGATTTGTTTTTATATAGCGTCATATTTGAAGAGAATTAAACTTGACCATGGTGACACTCGTGATGATTCCCACCCATAAATTTATCCATAATTAGGAGTGCTGTAAGATGCCAGTGCACAACTCAGTTGATCAAGAATTAAAGACTGCATAAGTTAGATGATGGCTGAAAAACAATCTACAGAACGTAATGTAGGCTGGCCTAGGATTAATAGATTAGATCTGGTGTTATCAGTGTCTGTAATCTATTCCTATTATCAAAACAGAGAAAAACTACATTGTGTAATGGCTGACGCATAATTGCCACAAATTTAGTGAGGATAGTTGAATTGTCCCAAGTTCGAGATACATTATGTCCTTCAACGATTGGAAATGGCGTTGGTATGCACATTATACATTACGGCTTAACAAGAACTATTAAATAAAGTAATTTTGGTACAGGAGAAGAGGTCTACCAAAAAAATGACAGGCTGTTTGTACTCGTATGTATCTCCCCGCCACCTGAAAGTCTAGCATGCGTGCTTCAGATCTGGGTATTGCGAGCTCGATTCCCACGTCTCCTAAATTTTTGAAAAATCTAAAAAAGCATGACTTGATGCCCATCGGGTCGACCAATTGCCTGAGAAAGAAAAATGTCGTAAAAAATATTCTGTCAAGATATGTCTCCACATTACGAAGATCTATAATATGTACTCTACTATCGGAGCAAAAATCTTCAAACTGTGTGATTCATGTGCCCCACTTTTAGAGTGATATTGTAAAAAATGTCATACAAGAAAAGAACTATAGTAAACAATTGTTATAGGAACCATGTTAACTCCACGCGGGGAAAAATACATTAATTTATACGATAATTTTAATATTTGAGTGTAAAATAATTTGATGAAATTTAAATATGGATAAACCAATGAATTTATGTTTCCAAATATTTGTCCCCTCATTTATGGTAATATATTTTATTTTCCCCATTCTGCAACGCATACATTACCCATTTTCAACGCTGATACGGAATAGAAAAAAAAAACTTTGATCCAGTCATTTAAGCTAAGTATTACAAATTATAATTTAACTGCAATGTTTTATGGGAACATAGCATGCTAAGCGAGTGGGATGAATGTTACAATAAAAATTAATAACACTTTCCCAAGTTATGTGCGCTGATCCGAAAGCTCTTAATGTATTGTCGTAAAGCGGTGAATATTTTTTTTATTGCCTAATGGTGTTGGTTAATGTCTACAAAGCTCTGTGGATTTCATGGGGTTTCTTTATACCAAGCGTTGCCATCATGGGATGAAATGTAATAAAAAGTATTTTTTTTTCATAGCCATGTCTAATCCAAGGTGAAGCATATCAATTGCTATAGTATACTGGCGTTCACTCTTGAATTGAAGTACATTTTAACCTCGATATACAGTATATAACAGACTAATGCGGGAAAAGCGGTGTCTCTCAAAGTCAAAAGTTTTAAATGTGCTGTACTTGTATAATGAACTCTCCAAAGTATAATAATTGTATATAGTTGAATTTCGTTACATTACTAATAATCAATCTATGTTAATCGATTCACGATATGCAATCTTATCACTGATAAATTTGTTTTTGTTGGCTTATTGCTTCTTTCTTCCTCGCTATCTTCACTGCCGTCCCCATTTTTCAAGACCATCATCATAAGCTATTTCATTCTCAGTCCTGATGTGTTTGTTACCCAGGGTTAACATCTACTACTAACCACTGTAAGGCATCTTATTCATCTATTTCCTCTCCAGCATTATTTTCTATTGTCCTACAGAAATCAGGAACTTTTAACACTTCCAAATATATGTCTACGTCTTGGTCATCAAACAAATTCTTCCAACCGTTTGCCAATGTTCGCGCTTTCCTTTCTTTACTGATCTTATCCGCTATATTGAGGTTCTACTATGTGTATATTTGTATGACCATTTATCGGACCGGTCGGCAATTACGACTTGGTTTCTACGAAGGATAATTTTCTAGCTTTTAAAAAAAATGCAAAATCT
>JAGVSQ010011854.1:0-11986 GCA_022683975.1 Rhyacophila evoluta | reverse complement strand
ATAATTTAGAATTTAAAATCGATTTCCATCAAGCACCATCAGTCGAGAATATTAATTACATAGAATAAAATAAATATATACAAACTTCAAGGTAAAATATAACACTTCCCGATCATATTCACCATATGAATAGAAAACCCTCTAAAAACCAAGTATGTATTAATTTATTGTAATATAGAAAAGATTTCTTAGGTTATTTACATGTCTTTATCTGTATCTTCATCCAATACTTTAGAAAACATCTCAAAGCAAATAGTTGTATCTTTTATGAAGACATATGTCCAGTTGTGCTTTTATATATAATATATTGTTCATATGATTTTTTATAAAATAATATGACACAAGGTCTTTCAAATAAATGTTAATTAAAATTTAATATTTGAACACGCTCTTTTTCGGAGATGATTCGGAGAGACTATTATTTTTTATTTGTTATAATATTTTTATTTTGGATTCAAGCGTGACGATGTATTTTGTCCAATTTACCTTTATTTTAATGCATAATTCCATTTCTAATATTACGTCTTCCACTTAAATCTGCAGATAATTTGCTAAGTCAAGTCAGGTTGTAGGATATGCTCGTGCGGTACAAATGGGTTTAAATCAGTGAACCAAGTATTGGTCCCTATTAGTGCATAATCTCACTCTGACATCTTTAAATCTACCATTACCCTTTTCAGGCCATATACATGGTGCTATGCTTAACTAAAAGAAGATTTGGTATTAAATTTACTTGGATCATGGTGGTGTTTGATTAACGTAATCGGTTTAAATAAGCTTAGTCAGATAGTTAAGTCTCACCACTGATGGGATATTCAAAAGAAAATTTAGTCGGTTTATAATTTTGCCTTTTTCAGTTACTTGCCAAAAAAATAAATATTGACTTGTACCTTTTAAATAAA
This sequence comes from Rhyacophila evoluta, assembly GCA_022683975.1. Taxonomy (NCBI): domain Eukaryota; kingdom Metazoa; phylum Arthropoda; class Insecta; order Trichoptera; family Rhyacophilidae; genus Rhyacophila; species Rhyacophila evoluta. The sequence continues at coordinate 11,084 of JAGVSQ010011854.1, read as the reverse complement.
AAATTTTGGCCGATATTAGTTTATTTACTTATAGGAAACAACATGCGATTTTAATTAGATAATAATTTAAGTTGTCGAGTAGAAAATAGTATTAAATTTTCAACAGCGCATATTATTTATTTCATTCCCATGATCTCAAACCTACAGCTATTACATATTGAAATTTAAAGTTTTCATAGATTATTCTACTAAAATGATTGCCATTTAAAGTGATTGTCTTTATTATCATTTATCAATACTTTACATCGTTAATAGCTGTATTGTGTCTTTCATAATAGTAATGCTTAATATGTTTATTCTGTGTAGTTTAAGATACATCTGAGTCACAATTTTGATATATTCTTTTAAATTTAATTTAATTTTAGTTTTTACTTCACAATCACATACTTTGATTGTTTAACATATCCACTCCAAATGTACATAATACGAAATTCTTTAAAATGAAGACAAGTCTTGACAGTTTATTTTTTCATAAATAACAATTTATTATCGGCTAATCATGGAACGTATCGGGTATAACAAAGTATTAGCTGATTAAAATGAATATCAAGTGTTCATTTTAAGTTCGAATATATGACATTCATATTTTTCAAATATTCTAAATTATACTTAATTCACACAAATTAATGGAAAATGTTAGTATTACTGAAATAATAAGCAATAAAAATCTTTTTTAAAACGTATTATTTGTATATTTTAATATCTTATACTTGTTGATTGAATATTATCATAAAAAATAGAGAAGACTATTTTATTATAAGAAGTAGACTATTAAAAATATTTTAAACAATTTTAATGATATTAACGCAATTTAAAATTTTTAAGTTATCATAAATAACGCATACAAAGAATATGGTTGAATAAGTGTTTTATGTTATTATTAAATATAATATCGACTGTCAAAAAGAAAAATGACGTAAGCATCAGTTTTCAAAAGTAGTTTTTATTTAATAATCAGAATGTATAAAACTTATTACACCTTCTATCAAAAGGTTATATGCTGAAAATGCTGAACTAGTGTCCAAATTTACCTTTTAGGTTTGAAAAAGGATGGCCTTTAAAATTTGTGACCAAGAAAAGGGGTTTCTACCTAATTAATTTTATTGGTTTTTCTTAAATAACTTATTAAATTAATACCATACTGAGAAAATAAAGTACTAGTCTTAGGCATCATGCGGGCTCAAAATAATTCAATAAACGCTCTTTGTGCCTCTTGTAAATTTTTATATGTAGGTTACGTCGTTTTTCTATTCCGGAGCCGGTACATTTAGTAATTATTATTATTATTTTATTTATGCCATGTTTGTTTTTAACGTGTAGAATATGAATCTAAGCAGTGTGAAGATATACACTTCGATAAAGAAGTATATGGATTTCTGCAATGTGAAGAACATTTGACAGATTATCTTCACGAGAATTGTTTGTCAGACAATTACTCAACCTAGTGAGCATCCAGTCTTGCTTTTTCGAATTTTCAAAATCCGACAGATGGGGATTTGTTAACATAAATTAAATATTGTAAGGAATTATTTGTTGAAAATTGATAAAATGTAGTAATTTGACAGTACAAATAAATTAATCTATGTAAAAAAAATGCGTTTTTTCTAAATTAAAAATATACAAACTCTAATGACAAATAATGTGCTGTGCTTGGAAGATTCGTTTAAATTATTTAGTATTTTGATGTTTTCCCAAACAAATGAGTGTTAAAATCAGGTACGATAAGGTAATTTATTATTCCGGAAGGTTCCATCAACAATGCCCCAAAAATCGCTGAATTAACTAACCAAGACGGCCTTGCTCAATTCCTTATAGCTTCTCATACTATGCTGACATCTTTAAATCGAACCCTTTTCATGATAATATGGGACAAAGGATTTTCGTAGAGAAAATGAGATATTAAGGTAAAGATTTGACACATTGTTTAAAGTCTCTAGATTCTAGCCAAGGTCGGTCAATCGCCTTCAAAGCCTACGTTTAACAATTTAGAATCAAAATTGTTTCAACCAGAATATTACTAGGACATTAATATTAATATTATATTATCAATGTCAAACATGAGTTGGTCATATTTCTCTATAAAATAATATTATATGCTAAGTTCACAATAATAATTCTACCAATGAGCATTTTGTAATGAAAAATGAGCCGACTGTGCTATAAAATTTTACTATAAAAGAAAAGAGTTAATTGTATTAAATCTGTTGATTTAAAGAAAATATGTATAAATTTAAATTATATTTATATCATAAATAATGCTCTAAATATAAATCTTGCCGGAGATCCATATTTGTGGCTATTTTTACACTGTTAAGATCAATATAATTTACATTGTCATGGAAAAAAACATATCGACGTTTCTGTGGAAACTTTTAATAATATGATAGTATTAACAATTAACGGCATCAAGAGGGTTGGTTTTCGTATATTTTTCAAAACTATCGAAAAAGAAAACTTTTTGATGATTATTGATGCATTCAAAATGTGATTTTTGAATAGTTATGGGAATAGAACTTATGTTTTCTAATAGCACGCGATTTCCAGTAGATTTCTAGTAAGATTTGCTAATGAAATTATCAAATTGTTAGTGTGATACTTTTCATGTTTCATAAACATCGTCAGATTTTTACAAAAAAAATAAAAATATTTGGGTAAATTTATAGATAAATATAAAATATAATTTTTAAATACATATCTAATTTGAATACAACCTGTTATTTAAGGGAAAAAAAACTATTTTCATCATAAAATCAAGTTTAAATATTAGTTTATTTAATAACAAACACATTTTTAGCCATACCTATTGTAAGTTATAATTATTATCATAATGCCACTTTCACATGTTTTTTTTAATAAATATACGTACACTAAACATAAATAATTCAAAGATTTTATCGACAACGACAAATATAACACAAAATGATCAAAATGTTAGCAGAAGACCCACAAAACATTAAATGACTTTTAAAATAGTACGTTTTTCAATAAACTGGGAATCAGAAAAAAAGTAGTATACATTAAAACTCTCATTATCCGCGCTAATTAGGACCAACAGGGGCGCGGATAATTGGAGTTAATAGCCTAATTTGACTAGTTTTCGTAGTGACACTCGGCTACAATTACGAACGCGTACGTTTTGTTATTTATACTACTTTTATTTGTTTCAATACCCATTATTAGTGCAGTGGTGAGTTTACTTATTATTAAATGTGTGAAGTTTATTTAAAAAGATCAAAAATCTTCTTTTGTTTGAGAGTAGTTGAGAGGAAATCTCACCCGGATAATTGGAGGTCACGTATAATTGGAGCGCGGATAATCGGAGTTTTACTGTATACCATAAAAGTGTTTAAATTTCATCCTATAATATGAAAGTTTTACTAAATATTAATGTTTTTTTTTAAATTATCAATCGCGTTTTAGTCAGTTAGATTTTAATGTATCTTGAACGTTTATTGCTTCAAAAAATTCATTTAAAACCAGTTTTTTCTTAAAAAAATACAACAATACTGATAACTTTGTTTTGCTTATTTTCTGTTATGATATTAGCTATATTTATATTATATTACCTAAAGAAATATTAATGTAATTTTTCTTTAATTATTTTATTTTTATTCTCATTAGTAAAATAAACCTTATATTTGTTATTAAGGAAAAACAGTTTTAGTAGCTAGATAGGAGAAACACGTTATACATTACGTATTATTGTTTCAGATAACAAATACAAAATATCCCTTAGAACCACAGGCGCGTGTTTGCCTCACGGTTCATTTACAAAATGTTTTATTGTGTATTACGATACTCTGTTTCTCAAATATCAGAAACAATATTAATTAACATAAAATAAATTTATCTACTTGACTTATTTAGTATCGATAAACATTTTTTTTTTTGGCTATGAAAAGCTTTTTGTAATATAATATTTATCATATTAACAGTATTAATGTAAAAAAATAATAAACCTATCAAAAATAAACTTATATATATGTATATGTCATCAATGGTGATATTCAATTTTCTATTTGTATTGCGTGTCTTCTCCTAAAGTAGAGCACACATATCTCAACAGTATGAACATGATCACTGCAGAAAATGAAGAATAACACCATAATCCACATCTTTAAGGTTTTCCTTGATAGATTTTTTATTAAAATTGATTGTCAGTCAACTGACTAACCCTTTAGATATCGTGTCTTCTTTGGCTTTAAAAATCTAGTTGCTGTGGGAATTAAAACGTGTGCTTAAGAATATGTGTAAGAAGTGCGTATGCTAACTTTAGCTACCAAGAAGTTAGTAGTAATTATTTTTTTAGGACATTTATTATTTACACTAGAGTGAAAAACAATCATTGTTGTTGAATACTATTCAATAATTTTGGCATAGATTCTTTGAACCAAATTTTATATAACGAATAACAAACATTAATGAAATTATTCCTTACCACACTTGAAAGAAAACTTAAACAGATATGTATGAGCAAATTACAGATACCATACGTGATAAGTGTCATTTCATAAAATCATAACTTATTCCTCTGATCAGCAATCTCAAAATTAGAGATTACATTAACAAACAACATTAAAGTTAAGCAAGATGACTCTTCAAGGAGAAGAGTTAATAATATAGTATACTCGTATTATAATTATGACACATTCAAGATTTTTTTATAATCAAGTAGCACACGGTTTTGACTTAATTGGCTGTGTAATATATAGCTTCTTACCTATTAATACGTTGTGAAATATTAAAAATATCTACAGGATACATATTTTTCCCCATTCCCAAAAAGAGTTTATAAAAATATAGACCAATACTTATAAAAAACTGTATTGTAGATCATGATAATCAACATAATTTGTATAATCAATAAACTTCGTTATCTAAAGTAAAAATATATTGTACAAAAAACATATCGCTTATTATATAAGAAAATTTTATGAGTAAGTAATTTATGAAAGTTTCATAACCACTGTAGTAGTAAGTCAACTGAAATTAAGTCACGATTTCGGCAACAGAAAGTCCAAGATAGAAATCTCCACGGAGCAGTATTTTCAATTAGTTCATACGTGTCGTTGAGATAGTTTGGCCAATAGTCAAATTCGTCCAAGAAACTATTATCCAAAGAACCACGTACGTAAAGATTGAGAGTGCAAAATTACTCAGAAATAGCAATACATGTTTTTATTAATAAATCAACTTGTAAGCTATTTAAAATAATAAAAAACATTTTTTTATATGATCATTTTCGTTTTATTGAACTATCAGCGTAAATGGTATTTTTATCTATATAATGGCCATTCCAAAAGTAGAACATATGGATCTATACGTCATTGTTTATTCCGCTCAGTCTGAAAGTGGAGTACATGTATGAAGACATATCATGACAAATTACATTTAACGAAAATTGGTAGTCACACAGTCAATTATGACCACCACCTAATCGGGGTCCAGTATTACATTTTTTTACTTTTTTTTAAATCCAGCAGATGGAGGAATTGAATTTGCATTCTCTATGCAAGGTGTACACGGTAACTCTTACGTTACTTGGGAAATTTTATTCTTTAACTCGTTTCAAATTTATGTTAAATATTTTAAATAGAATACATTTTTTTTAAAATATTTTACAGAATTAAAAACGAAATACATATTAAATAGGATGATATAACTATTGAAATAATTCAAGCACCAGATAAATAAAACATCATATATCGAGACAACCATTACTTCTTATCCATTACTGGGAAAAAATCACAATAAAACCATTAGACAAGTTATGTATTTAGTATAATAAAATAATGGTCATTAAGTTATTTTTTTGTCGCGTGTACAAGTAGCAAACTTATCATGTTTTGAAAAACTTTTGAATGAATCACAAATAATAATTAAACAAATAATTTAATTTTTAAATATAGAACTCATAATTATAATATTGAACTATTTTCAGGGGCTTCGGTCTGATTTCAAGGTGAAACCTTGTTTATTATAAGAACCTTGTTTATTATATAAAGTATGTATAATAATATAAATAGAATTTAGCATTGGTTTTCTACAGATATGTTTATAAAAAACTCTTAAAAAATCAATCGATCGTTATGAAAGCATGTTTAAACTATTAAGCAGTAATTTAAGAAGTGATATTTAAAAAAACACTAATTAAATCCGACTATTTTCATAGATCATCCTTGGCTAACCGCATTCAGTATTTTTTAGTTCTGCTAATGTTGCATGTAACATCGTATCTGTTGATATAATAGCAACAATAAAATTGATGAACAAATGTCAATTTTCAATTGGTTTGTGCTAAGTCTCTTACTTAACGATACTTAGCAACTTTAACGAATGGGTCCACCTCAAGTTTTAGCCAACTCTAAACAATTTACTGGCAAGTTTGTCTTCAAAGTAATGCGTCGATCAAAATTTAGTTTTAATAATAGTACACATTAAATGGTTCCATAAGAAAGTTTCAAATATAATACACAACTATTCAACTAGAAATATAATTGATTAGGGTTTAAAATTGACTGTTGTAAACTTAATCAGTCATTCATAATGTTTAATGTTTCAGTTGTGTATTTAATTATCATAACGTATCTTATAGTCTCTAAGTAAAAAGTTTTTAGTTGTGTAAAGTTATCAGAACTAAGGAATACTTTTAAATGTAAATTAAAACGGAATACTTATCAAGAATATTTTATTTATGCCCGCGAGAGTTGAAGTATATTAAAGCTCGAAATAATGTTTAATGTCTTCTCTAGTTAATTAAAATATCATAGTTTTCACCGGTAATTATGATTTTAATTAAGTATTAAAATTCATGCGAAGTCTTTGATTATTTTCTATTCAAAATTGAATTATCAAAGATACGGGGGTGAATTTTGGTAGGTTTGCTTAACTTTAACCATAATATTCACTCACCTGCTTTAAACTTGGTTCCTCAGGTCATACATTTTCAGTCTAACTGTTTCTATGTTTATATTTTACTAGTTTTTTTTGTAATAAATATATAATAATTAATTTCTGCATGGCACTTTTACTCTATTTGAAGACTATAGTAAGATGTGTGATTTCCTTTCTTTTCACATACTTTACACTACAATTAAACTTTAAAAAGCTCTGAAAAAATAAAATCTTAATATCACAAGATTTTTTTTATTATTATATATATATAAAATGGTGTTTAATACAGAGTTATACATTGTGTTGAGGTATCCATAGAAAAAATCTTAATTTTTTTCAAATATCTGCATTCTGTAGTCAAGTTCTATGACATATCATGTTTGTCTCATTTATTATTGCTTAGAAGCCGTAAAAGAGTCTTACCGTGAATTTTTTTGAAGGCAGCTTAATATCAACATACTACAACAAGCGATATGATTATTTCATAGAATTATAACATAACTATCGAAAGTATCACATAAGCTTTTCTCTTAGCGAAAAAATACCTCCATGATTTACTTCAAAACTATAGATTCTAAATTAATTAATGAATCTGAAGTCAGTTATATAAACATGAAATAAATAAAAAGACTCTGGGTATTTTGTCATTGACAATCAAGCCAAGATTTACTTTGAATAATTAAGACTAAACATTACGAAAGATAATTGGGTATTTTTTACTTAAGAAGGTTAAACAATATAAATTAGGTAGATAAAAATGTGGGCTTTGTTGCCGTTGGGAATTCACGTAAGAAAAATACTTAAAACCAAAATAGCAACAACATTTAAATCGCCCACTGTTAGGCAAATAATTAAAAATTTAATTGTCTTATTTTGAAGCGTAACATTTTTTTAATAATAAACCACTAGATTTACGTCAATATGACTATATTTGATATTAAAGCGTCATATTTAAGAGACGAGGTGCTACGAGCAATGAAATAAAACAATATCTATTATATAATGCACGATGTGGGTACACGATTTTCATCATATTCTTTGTCTTGTATACGGCATTTTTTGTGTTCTTATAACAAGTAGTTAATAATATTATATGAAATATTGCAGATATGCATTTGACAGATTACAATGGGGGTTTAATTTGCGTTATAATCTCCAAAACAGAACATATTAGTAAATCTCCACTCCAAAAATATTACATATTTATTTTCATATTTTCAAAACCTGTGTTTATAGTTTTTTTTCTCTAGAATTATACCAGATAATTGCTTAGTGAATTAGGTATTCAATCCTGCTACTTTATGTATTTTTAAAATCCATTAACTGTGGGATTCAAATACGCAAAGTGCAGATGCAAAATTTAGTTACTAAAGGGGAATATTTGGATGTAGTTATGCAGAAGCCACCCAAGCTACATACTACTAAGCTACGAAAAACGCGTTTAAGCGTTGAAGGTGGAAAAAAAAAATTCACAAGGTCATTATTCAATGAAATTCATTTTTTTCAAATGGAAAGTTGAAAATATGTTGCTCATTGCGGCATTGTTTGAAATTCTAAGAATTAATTAATAAAGCCACAATAAAGAATTTCGAAGATTGGATGGATTCTGCAAAATTTAAAAAAATGGCGTTGCCATGTAAATTTATTATTTTGAGTGCAAGTAAAAAAAATGATAAAACTTTTTTTTACTAATTTAAACATAATAATACCATATTCGCTCCCAAAGTGGAGCATATAGAATCCACACAGTGTGAAGATATCCACTTCAAAATTTGAGCATATGGATCTCCGTAATGAGAAGACGGTCTTGACAGATTATTTTTCACGAGAATCGTTTGTCAGACAATTACTCAACCCAATGGGTATCCAGTCCTGCATTTTCAGATTTTAAAAATCCAACCGGACGGGGAATCGAAACCGCATTCCCAGGATTTCTAGGCACGCACGCTACCAACTACGCTAACCGGGGAGACTTACTGTATATTTTATTTAATAACGATATGGAGTAGCATTGTAGTGTAACAAGCAATTGATAAAACATAAAATATAAAAGTTAAGCATATTAAACAAAATATCACTATTTATTTTTACATAAAACCTAAGGTATACACAACATAATGATATAATAATCAATATAGGTTTCATAAAATAGTGATCTGATAGATCAACTTAATAATAGAGCTTTGGATCGATGTCTAAGTTACCATTAAAACCGCTAATGTCATCAGTCACACTTGAACGCAGTGATATAAACTAGAAGAGACTATAAAACTGAAACAATCTTTTTTGAGTGTTTTACATTTCTTTTTTTGCACACAGCTTAAAATATACTTACAATAATCGACGCACAATAATCAAATCATGTTTCATAAAAAAGCGATTACACGGTGCACCTCATGGTGCAGCTCTGTAACATTTTTTTTTACAAAATTTCAGCACTTTACGACATTATTTATATTTATTACGAATTATAGTCTCCCCGGTAGCGTATTTGGTAGAATTCGCGCCATGATATCTGGGAATGCGGGTTCGGTTCGTCATCTGTCGGATTTTAAGAATCCAAAAGTGCAGGAGCCTATTGGGATGCGTAATTGTCTGATAAACAATTTTCGTGAAAAATAATCTCTCAAAACGTCTTCACATTGCGGAGATCCATATACTCCTCTTTCGGACTGGATATCTTCACACTGTGTAGATCCATACGTCCCACTTTGGGAGCAAAAAATGGATAAAACAAATGATACACCATGGAATTTTGATTACAATTGCATTAAAAAGACCATACATTTATGAATTTATTTATATTACACTTTATTCAGTACCTAAATAATTCAATAAACGTATGCAAACTTGAGTGCTAATTTCGTAGAGTTTTCATTAAAACCTAACATGTTCAAAGTATTTGACTAATCGTTGAAAAAAATATGAGATATTAGGAGCGAAAATGGTACATATAAAAAAAAATACGGATCAGCCAAAGTCTTTTATTAAATATTTATAAAATTAAAGGGAATGTAAAAGTCGTCAGTGATTTCACTTTACTAAATCAAATACTACTTCAGCCGAAAACTATTTCATATTCATATACACCCTTGATATTATAATAATAGTATTTTTTTCAGTTGAAGGTGCAGGGTTATTTCAAACCTTTATAAGTGAACAATTTTAAAGTTTTTTTTAGTTAAATTTGTTGATATTTTTATTATACTCGTATAATATGAAATTTCACTTAACATAATACACTTTTAACTGCTTAGATACGGAGAATAAAAATACTTAATCCCCGTTCATAGGTAAGTAGGTGAGTCATAAATTTCCACCTCTCTAAATCAATATATTGTGTGCGCTAAACGTCTCAAATTAGGCCAACACCCCAGGGACGGGCAGCTGTATTCAATTATTATGCGAAGGGTCACACAGAGTCAGTTTTTAGTAACCATTACTTCCAGGCTTTGGTGATTAACCACGATTCATATAGTATTCGCAAAAACCATAAATCACACCGAAATCGATATAGCATTTTGCCTACAAGTGTGTTTGTGATTAATCTATTAGTTTCCAAGTATTTATGCATTCAATAGAATGATAAAAATCTTTTGATATTAATTTCTCGAAAGACTACCAGCTGTCAACCTGTTCAAAAACGTCTCTTTTTATACAATTTTAGTTAGTAGATTTACTTAGACTACCTAGCTATTTAAATTACATTTAATTTAATTGAAACTATGAATAAGCAATAAAGCTTTACGATAATTCTTTTTAACGTATAAATTTTTACTTGGATTAAAATAGTTTAAGTTTTACAGAAAATTAAATTTAACATTATTCTTAGTTATAAATTATCTTCATCCTTGTAGACATAAACTTTAATTTTGTCGCCGCATCAATTTAAACTTTACCTTTATTTGAATTAAAACTATCAAACTAGTTAAATTGGTTTTCGTTTGTTTCGTATATGATACAGGAGATAAGAATATAAATTAATTACAAATTAATGTAGGCAGATTCAACTGGCGGAGTTAACAAGTATGTCATTAAAAATAAATAAAAATTCAATTAACTCCCTTGTTCCTCGTTAAAATTATGTATGTGATGGTGCTTGATGGATACTGGAATTAAAATGTTGCATATTAACACAAGGGAACACAAACTGTTCTATCAAGAAATTTTGGAGATCAATCGAGCACAGC
>JAGVSQ010011853.1:0-11986 GCA_022683975.1 Rhyacophila evoluta | reverse complement strand
GGAGCGACAGGTATATCTATGGGCGGACTCATTCTTGGCAATTATCTAGCTGGTACAGGAAAAGATTGCGGTATCAATGCATCCATGATCATATCGGTGCCATGGAACGTTTTCAAAGGTATATCAAAGCTCTGATAATGACTGTTTACAATGATCACAATAATCAGGAAAATCATTTTTTAAAGTTTTGGGTTTCTAACCTTGAGAATAAATTGATCCTAAGGTAGCGGCTTCCAACCCTTTAGCTACTACGTCTCCCCAAATTTTTTTCCGCACCCATCTTTATTTTTCTAATAGATTCAATGATAGATCCATTCAAAATTTGGCGCCTACCCTGGCAATAGTCCGCACCAGGTTGAAAACCGCTGTCCTAAGGTCTTCTACCATGTCTTGAGAGTTTTAATTTTATGTAAATGATACTTAAGTTTTTTTTTATATAAAAATCTGACGACAATCTAATAGCAATAGCAATAGATACCATATTGACCGGTAAGATTTACATTTGAAAATAATACATAATAAAATTTAGCACATTTATATAATTATGTATGTTACCGTGTAATCTTATATATTTGTTTTTCTGCATACTTAATATTATCGGTGTAGATAATACTTCCAAATCTGCCAAAAAATGCTTACTATAGGAACTGAGATAACTTTTGTTTATATCAATTTAAAGTTTCACTTTTTACTGCAGAAAATTTCTTATATTCCCATTGAAGTAATGTTCTCTGAATTTTTATACTGTTTCCCAAGGGATGTAGACTATGCTTTTGTATTTGCAGTAGATAGTTCAAATACTGCTTGCAGAAAATTCACATATAGTTTAGTTTTCGCAATTGATATTTTTACCTAAATCCTATGTTAACCATTTGACAGTATTGCCTGAGTGTGACTTGGGCATGGAGTTTGTTCGTATACTGATGAATCCAAGTCTTGTTTGGGCAAATTTTGTTTCAACTTGGAAGTGTTTCCCTCGAGCTATTTCCAGCATAAATTCCATTTAAACTTCTGTTAAATATTATTTGGTAACTATTTTCTAATTAAGTATATAAAAAAAAATTTACAAGTTTTAGACACCCTTTTCACCAAAATCCGATTGTTAAGTGGTTAATACTGGATTTCCGTAATTGATAAGATAAAGAGGTTTTTTATATAATCCATGACACAGAGATTAAATTAAATTGACTTTAATTATTTTTCAGGTTGTGAAAGCATCGAGAAGCCATACTTGAATAACTTCTTGTGTCGACACTTGGCAGGGACTTTGCTCAAAACTATCGATAAATGTCAAGCACTAAAGGAAGCTGAGGTTAATGAATATTTTAATATGAGGATATTCTGTGTTAACATTATCATTTTTTTTTGTAGAAAGACGATCTAAAAGTATCAGAAAAAATATCAAAATTGAAATATTTTATCTTGAGATTGACAAATATTTATGAACAGGAAATCAATTTTTGACCAATTTTAATTATTATTATTTTATGTATATAATTAAATTTATTGAAGCCTGGTGTAAAGTGGAAAGAAGGAAGAGAGTTTTTGTGTAGCATGAGTTTCATTATCTCTATTGAAATTACTGCTTTCTGTTGGGTCACCATTTTTTTTTTCTTTTGGTGCCACCCAAAACATAGAATCAATCCAATGACAGTTGCTTTCGCCTCCGTCTGAGGATTTCACGGAAATGTGAAATTGCATTTTTGTTAAACTGATTCGTGGTCGCACAGCCACAGCCTCGTTCAGGTGATGCTTTTCTATAATATCTTACAATGATTTCCACAACTCCCTGGACTTATTTAGAGTGACCTATTTCTTCATCTTTTCTCTTCGTCAGACAAGATCTCCTCCATATCCTCTTGCTGTTCCTTGCAATTGAGGTCCATCAGTTCGTCAGTGGTAAGCACCTGGTCACGTTCCTTCACCAGCTCCTGAATGTCGTCTTCATTCACCTCCAGTTCCACGGTCCTCTCTAAGAACACAATTTCATTAAGTGGCGGCTCCTGTTCATGTGCAATCCTCTTTATTAAATCAAACCACAGATTTCTTAAAGCGGAAATGAGGGTTCTCTTGGTGACCCTATCCCAAGTTTTAGGAATGATTCTGACACAGCTTACAATAGTAAAACCGTGTAAGGTTTTTTTAAAGTTTAAAATGACCTGCTGATGTATGCGCTGGATTAATGGAGGAAGGAACTTGATCTTAATAAAGTTAAATTTCTCTAGTAAGCCATCATAAAGACTGAAACTATGAGTAGGAGTGAATTATCTAAAACCATAAGACTGCAAATTATTTTTTAAGACAATTTTTGGTTATTGTGGGACCTGAGGAAACGGAAAAAAATCCTGAGAAACGTCAACGCAGAATATTTTTGAAGAAATATAGCACCAAGAATGAAGACATTAGCTATTCATCAGATTTAAAATATATTTTTAAGCCTTTAACTGCTATAAAGTTCTTCAAACCCTTCCCACAAAAAGAATCCCAGCGAGATATCACTTCATTGTTTATGATAAAAAGTATTATATATATTATTTTTAGTGATATCAAACTAGGTACTTTTATTATTCATTGACACACAGAACAAAACAAAACAATCGTTCAAAATAGTATTCCTCGCTGTTATCACAAATAATGATATATCATTGTTTGGCCGTCAAAGAAAAAGGGAAACTTGTCAATATTTTTTTTTTATATACATGGTAACACTATTTTGTTATGCTATTAGAATACTGTTTCTTAGCCCTCCTCCATATTATATTCCATATTAAAGAAAATAAATGTTTTAAGTGTGATAATTTTTATCAATTACAGGGGCCGTGGAATTTCGAAGAAATAATGCAAAGTAAAACAGTCCGTGAATTTGACGCTGCATTTACTTCAAAACATTTTGGATACAGGGATGTCGAAGATTACTATAGCGCGGCAACATTGCACGACAAATTAGATAAAATTATGATACCGCTAATGTGCCTTAGCGCCGCTGATGATCCATTCCAACCACTCGAAGGTAAGTTTACTTAGAAACATTCATAGATGAATAGAAGCGAAAAATCTATACCATTGTATTGAGGGAGTATTTCCACATTTCACATGTAGTAGGACTAATTTCATACGAGGGCAATTTGGTTAGTGCCATTATTATAAATGAATGTAACTTGTACTTTTAAATTATCTTTCAATATGATCACCTTAAACTTCTGTGCCATCCATTGTGATGCTTCAGTCTTTGTATATCATTCCAGAAATCCTTTTTGGATTCCCTGAAAACATTGTCCTATCACTATAAGTTCTTCACATAAAAACCACTCACCCCAAGGATTTGTTTAAATTTTGGAAACAGATAGAGATCTGAGGACTAAATCCGGAGAATGGGGGTAGTAGTAGTGTCTTAAATCACCAATTTTCACCTTATATGTAACACTTGAATGGTGATATGAATTATCCTGATGGGAAATGATGTTTATTTTCATAAACCTGGTCGTTTCTCGTGGATCAATTGATCAAATATATCCAAGTTTTTAGTAAAATACTCTCACATTACCGTTCGACTCGTGAAGTAGTAAATCAGCAGTATTGTTTTAGAATCCCAAAAAATTGAAGCCATAAATTTTACAGTGGATGAATTTGATTTTGTTCATGGTATAGAATCACTATGCTTCCATTGCTTAGACTCTGTAAAATGCAATAGTGAATTAGAAACCAATCCTGCAAGACAATATTGTGCACTCGGTTAATAGTTTCTTCTATCTATAGTTTTTGCATGCCACTATGTGGTCAGTGTTCTAAACTTGCTCAGCCACTTCTTTAAAGTTGTTTATGAAAGTGCACTATCATGTAGCACATGTCTCATGCAGTTAAAAATTTCATTTGGTGTTGGCAACTTTTAATAAAAAAAAAATATGATCACTGTAAGATGTTTGACTTAATCCATTTCAATAATGGAATAAAAAGAGCTTCATTTAAAATCATGTTAGACACATTCAAATCATATACAAGATACATGTCACGTGTGATGTACAACACACATTTGATATATAAACCACCATTTGCATGTGAAGCTGTATCAATTTACTCTCATATTTAAAATTACTCGACAATCAATCTCCATACAAAAAACGACTGTCAATCATCTTAAAGATTATAGAGGTATCATACTTGTATGTTACTTGTGAAGCGGAAAATGTATATATCTTTGGAGAATCATAGACTTTTCGTAAATTTTTAAATTTACTCGATTTTATTATAATATTTAGCTTTATTTCAATCTTATTGTTAGGATAATGTATCATATACATTTGTAAATACAGGTAGAATCACATTTTAATGAAACCCAGGAACCACCTTTTTGTTTCGTTATTCTGAATATAGGAAAAGCTTTAATACATATTGTATAAATGTTTACTCAGGATAACAAAAAGATATATGTTTAATGGAAATTTCGTTATTTCAGTATTAGTTGAATAGAGATCTGACATGTAGGCAAGACAATAAAAAAATAATTTGCTTCTGTCATAACCCCTATTTAACATATGATAACAAGCATATTATATGTCTGTAATTGTTATCTTAATTAGTGGGGTATCCATTTAATGTTCACAATTGAAAATCAAACTACATTATCTTAAAAACTTAGAGCCTCATTGTTTGTTTATCTTAGGCAATTTACACCATTGGTACAGTAAATGAACATTATTATTAAACACCTAATAATACAGCCGATTTCATTATATAAATGTCCAATTTTTCAGAAGAGCACTGGTTTTAATATCTAGAGGCGGAGATTGTATTTTGACAAATTTATAATAAAGCGTAATCCCCTGACTTTACTATAGGCCATATTTTCTGTGGTGTTAGGGGGTATCCAATTAAGAGAAATAAATATGCACAAATCAAAATATATCGAATGATAACCACATACTGATCCAACAATATTATTATGATTCTATATCAATGAGTTATTAAGAGCTACAAACCAATCTCACAGAAAATAGTATTTAAATTAGCGGCAGTGTTAAGTTGTAACAAATATTATCTTAAATTATATTATGACCACTAATGGATTAATACATAACTGTCTATCGAAGATAATTTCAGTTGTTGGTAATAATTTTTTTAATTAAATTTAGTGGATAATTAACGATGCACGTGGTTTAAAAGGTGTTTCATTTTCCCAAAAACGAAAGTAATCAATGAATTAACGTTTCATACAAAAAAAAAAAATACATTACCTTACCTTTGTAAATAAGATTTATATAATTTAGTGCTGTATTTTCACTGTACAGGTTCCTTTTGTAGATTTTTTTGCATTAAAGTTATTATTTTATGTACCTTGAGCAGTTTAAAAAAAGTATGATCAAAGTTATTTTCTCTATGAGACCGAGATATCTTTAATTTGAAAGCACTTCTAATAGTCCACTGTTCATAATTCACACATACATGGAATCTGCATTGTGATCCAACTTAGAAATATCCTTTATATATTCATATTAATTCCATTTATATTAAGTTAATATGTTATTGTCAACTTCATTTTTACTGAACTATTGTTTTCTCGGTTTATAATACCCAATTGCTTTTGTAGCAATCCCGGTAGAGGAAGCAACCAAATCAGAACATGTTGCCATAGTGATAACTGCCCGTGGAGGGCACATTGGCTTCATGGAAGGCTTGTGGCCGGGAGAAGCAAGCGATCAATACATGGCAAGACTGTTTTCGCAATACTATCGAGCCATTTTCAGAGATGGCACATCCTTCGCACAAAATGATAATATAGAATAATATGTCACTTGCACAATTAGACGTAATTTATTATGTTTACATATATTATATTATCATGTTACTGCAGTATTCTGCTTGAAAATTTTATCATTTATGTGCCTTAAGTTGAACTAAACAAGATTGAAATAGATGTATTTTTATACAAATATGTGTATTTCTTATTCCCCAACATAATGTTGAAACCTAAAATGTATACGTGAAAAAAGAAGCAATTCGCATGTGGGTTTTTATTGGTATAAAAATTTTAATACAGCATATCATTTACTTGTATTGTTACATAGGAAAAGCTACATTTACAAATAAATTGTTGAAGCCCACTCGACTGGAAATGCATAACCAAAAACATATGTATCTATATTATATAAATATATTAATTGATTATATTGGCAATGAAAATAATGCAAGATCAATTATGACAATATAATCTCTAAAATGCCTTAATTTTCACAGAATTGCGATTTTTACATGTTTTGCTTTACACAAAGCAGATACATTTTGTCATTCACACACAGAGTGCATTTATTTCTTAACGATCAGCATTAACAAAAAAATCTCATACAACTAGCATATCGCCAGTTTACTTTTCATTCCAAACTTTCGACCCATTTTTGGGTTGAGTCAACTCGAATACAATATTTTATTCAATGACATTCAACTAATGCAGATCTAAAGCTAACATACATACAATAATTCAATAGCTGACCAGGAAATAAAAAATTAACTTTTACAAGCCCAACATATCAAAAGTTTTGCAACTCTCTCATAACAAGATTTATAGTATGAACATGGAGGTGTGAAAAGTAAACTGATGATACATAAATTAAATTTTCATCATTTCATCAACTCATATGTCTAGAAATTATAATAATACTGGTCTTGCAAATCAACTGAAAACCCTTGGGATTAAAAAATAAAAAAGACTGACCATCAAAAGCATACACTTGGATTCACAAAGTATACTGATTAAAACCAACCGTTAAAATATAATAATTCCATAGTTAATTAACTATACACAGAAAATTTGCATAGCAGTAAAGAAAAGTTCCACAAATCACTCCACAATTATACCACTTGCTTTCCCTTTATGTGTCTGTAATGTATCAGTTTGAGTATTTTGACATGTGATCAGTGTGTTTCGAAGTAAGGTAAAATGCAAATATGATTGAACGTATGTATACATGTTTCATAAGTTTAATGAAGGATTAAACCATAGACAAAGGATATGATATTGGAGGGAAACACATTGATAATAGTGAAGCGGCACTGTTAGATGTCCTTTAGTTCTTCAGGGAGGTCATTTTTTGGATGCTTGTTTTCATAATGCTGCTTATAGGTCTTAGGATCTGGCATTTGTGCCTGCAAGTAAAAGAATAATCACCATATGAGAATTGAGTCGTCTAATCCCTATGTACCATAAGTGCACTTTGGTAAAATGTTTTTGTTTTTTTGTTACTTTTTTTAAATAAAAATAAAAATCTAAGAAATTTTTATTTCGTGGGATTAGGATGTTCGGAGTAAAATTAAATATTTGGTTTATTTATATTTTAGGAGTAATTACAATAATAATAACTGATTCGTAATTTTCAAATCCACTTTTTTATAGGTTTTTATTGGACACTTCTTTCGATCTTTGATTATGATGTTAAATAGACACAAGAATAAAACCTCATATTTAGTTCAAATTTGTTAAAAAGTACACTTACGGTAGATATGAACCGGTCACATTAAATATGGTATTGGAGACATTCTCAATTATAATTGTATTAGCCAAAAAAAGTTATTCTTTCATTTAACATACTTAACATTGTAGTAAATACAAATATCAAAATTGACAAAATGAATAGAGTGATTTCATTACAAGAATTATTTTATATGAAAAGAAAATGTTATGTTATCACTATGAATTCTATTAAGATAATATCTGAATCATCACATCATTTAAAACCTTTTTCACATGATTCAAAAAGAAGGAAAATACATTAGTTACAGATTTGTGTTAGAGCATGGGATAAAATAGAAGAAAAACATATTAATTCAGCGGAAAAAACTACAGTTTCACAAATATGTGATGGAAAACTTGTCACACATTAATTGGCAAGTGCTAGTGTCAATATATTTCTAACATTGCGACTATGACTCCAACAGCCATAAAAGCCACAAAACTAGAGTTAATATTAACCAGTATAATTATAAGGCAATTAGAATGCCGAGTATACACATACCTTACATACTGTACAAACATGAACTAATGCCTTCTGTGCAGCTTTTTTCTGGTCGTTTGCGCTGTGACCCTGCTGCTTTTTAGTTTTAGCATTTTTTTCTGCAGCTTTCGCTTGTGATTGGAGTTTTTGTTGACCACGAGCCATTTCTAAAAACAATAAAATAAAGATGTACTCGGACATTTAGTGAAAGTTCGCTAAAATGTGACGTAAACAGTATCGATAAAAACAAAAAGCATCTTCCGCCTGTGCAGCTGTAAAAGAAACATATTGTTGAAATAGCAACAGTAATATCGGTAGCATTGAAAATTAATAAATACAACGTCACCAGCGTGATAGAAACAAATTCAAAATGTGTTCACGCTGTTAAGTCTCAGATGACGACAAAATCAGGCCACATGACGCCTGACGTTTCGAAAGAAAAATGTTTACAATGAAGAAATGATTCATGCTTTATGTAAATCGCACAATCAAATTCATACTAACGTTCAATAAGAAGTCAATATGTAAAATTATCTTACCTATTTCACAAAAAATTGCGACGAAAACCGTAGAAGCGGTGAGGCCCACACAGCGACACAAAACACGCCAACTTTTTGAGTCACGAACCACGACCGATTTTTAGACAATATACGTAGAATTGCCATTTAGAAATAAGACAGCTGGAACATTAACTATTATAAATTTTATTAATAGCATCGGGATCTTCTTATTTTTAAATAATAACCATTTAGATAAATATTGAAGTTTCCTATCTAGTGAAGAAGGTGAATTTTATTTTTTAAGTCCTTTAGAGCTGTGGTTATGTCATTAATAATAATTATAAGAAATATTCGTAAACATGTTTTCTATCATGAAACTATTTGTCTATGAAACTTGCTTAAGCGGGATTATTTTATTATTTATCTGGCAATCTACATCAGATTTGACAGTGAAGTCTCGCCGCGACTTATTTATTTAAAATATAATGCGAGATCGTACTACATAAAGTATTTAAGGTGATATAGTTTTCATGACATTAAATAAAAATTTTCGTTTGAAAATATTATTTTATATTATTCTATTATTCATGGAATTTTAGATGCCAAAGAAATTTGTTGGAGAAAATAGTAAGGCCGTGATTGCAAAAGCCCGAAAGGCTGATGCCAAGAATCAGCAAGATGCAGTAAAAAAACAGCAAAAAGAGGATGAAGAATGGCGAGATGATCATAAACAAGTTTTAAAAAAACAACAAAAAACGGCAAGTAAAAACTTATTCTTTCACAAGAAGTAGTATACATCCACTTTGCCATATCCATGCCCCTCTTCAAATGCATCTAACGAATACAGATATGTAGCAATCGTCAATAAATAAATTCAAAATCTAAATCTTATTATCGAATATTGTGTTTCAACTGGTGGCCTAACCAAAGCTTCAGCATTGTATTCATTGTTTATGTCTGTATTACTACACTGACATATCTATCTATTTCTTGAATAGGGTAGTCATGATTGAAATATCCTCTTTTTACTACTTTATATGTCAATTACTGCTTGTAACTTTAAACCTCAAGTTTTGAATATTAATTGTATTCAGTTAAACTTAACACTTCATTCTTTCAATTTTACTATTTCTTTATAATCCTTATAACTTTGACCGTAAATTTAATAAAAATCCATTTTATTTGCGTTCTGTTACATGCTAATTATATGGTGATAGATAAGTATAGTATACATACAGGATACAGTATAATTTATATCACATTTATTTCACAATATGTGATGTGAAGTCTCAAATATAATATAATGTGCACGCATATTATAATGCACACACTTGATTTAATTAAAAAACTTCAGATGAAATTAAAAATCGAATACATACTCACTTGGATTTTAAAAATCTCATATCGTAACGAAATTTAAACTTTTCATAAAAAACTAAAAAAAATTCAAATGACATTGTCCTATTACAATTACTGCTACTAATATTAAAGTTATAGTATGCCTAGCTGTTTTGTTCTGTCATAATAAATATCACCATGATTGTCAGAAACATTTGTGGTGCAACATCTGACAGCGCTTTGTTGATTGATATTCCAGTATTGAAAATATTTTTTTTACACTGGTAAAATACTCACTCTCTATTCTACGGGTTAGTAGAAAATTACTATATAAAGTAGTATATGCTGCAGATGCTGATTATGCCGTTACACATTTCTCCACTATAAGAAAAACATGAAAATTGCCGCCGATATAGTGTCAATTCTGTGTGCTGCGAAATTTTGGAAAAAAACGTCAAGGGTGCCACCGTGAAAGATAAAAGGTTGCGGAGCACTGATATGAAGTAGTCATCTTCTGTACTCCAGATCACCGGCTCTAATTTTTTTTTCAGAGGGCCAAATGGGCCCTGGTTGAAAATCGCTGCTCTAGATTATACAGAAGAATTTGATGATACTGAAATAAGTGCAATATTCTGATTTTCTTCTGTCATAGTGAAAGTTATATGTTTTAAATAGGATGAGCTCGAAAGGAAAAAACAGGAGCAGTTGAATAAGAAAGCTGAAGCGAAAGCTTTACTTGAAAAAGAGATGGATTCAATCAAAACACAAGGGAAGCAACCTTTAGCTAAGATTACCCGAGCTCAGATTGTTGCAGAAACAGAAAAAAGAAATCAAATGGCCAAACAAGCAGTTAAAACAGAGGTATACTATATTATAATCTTTAGAATAATTTTGGTAATTTATTCAATATTTAAAACTGGTAAACTTCCATATGTGATAATTTACCAGTTTTAAATAATTTAGAATTTAAAATCAATTTCCATCAAGCACCATCAGTCAAAAATTTTAATTATTCAATATTTCATTAAAATGGTACATATTTTTCAGACTATCAAAACACATTTTGAGAAACCTATTGAGGAGAATATCAATAGATATAATATTGGAGGTCAAGTTGCAGAGACTATAGATGAAGCGATTTCAGTTTTGAGGTATACAATAAGTACTTATATATTAAAAAATTTATTAAAAGGTCGAATTTATTTTACATATAATTTTCAATTACAGTATGAAAGAGGAAGATGTTGATCGACACCCTGAAAAACGGATGAAGGCAGCTTATACGGCATTTGAAGAAATCAACCTGCCGAAGATTAAAGAAGAAAATCCTTCATTGAAACTGTCACAATTAAAGCAGTTACTTTTTAAGCAGTGGCAGAAATCACCTGAAAATCCACTTAATAGAAAACTGTAAACATTGCAAAACAATTTTGCTGAAAATAATTATCGTTTCTCATTTCTGTAAGCTTTATGTATGTATTGGTTTACGCAAAGCCGTGAATTAAGAAAGATCGTGACTGTAATTTATCATAAATGTAAGAAATACATTTTTATAACATTCATGATGCATTTTTTTATTAAGATTTAAGGCAAAATTGCAACTCAAATATTATCTTTAATGCTTGATACCAGTCACACACGGCCATTTTGAAGAAAATTAAAACTATATTTTTTTAAATAAAATAATAATACATCAAGATTATTCACTATGGAAAACATGCCCCTCATCCGTCATGCAGTTTACCTTGTTGCCGAGAGGTTAGCATACTGGCCTCGCATCCAGGAAATGTGGGTTCAATTCCCACATTGCCAGATTATATAAAATCCAAAAATTCAGGACCGATTGTTGAGCAATAATTGTTTAGCAACCAATTCTCATGAAAAACAATCTGCCAAAACATATCTTAACATTGCCCAGATCTATATATTTCCACTTTCAGAGCGAACACAATAAAAAAAAATGTCCTCTTTTATTATTTTGTGAAACCTGAGATGCGCAACTGAGTAGAGAATACTTCACCCATTATGATACAGTAGATAAGAACTTATTTTGAGCAAGAAGTTTGATTTCTATAACTGAAATACCTACATGGTTTAATTTTAACACTTAGTGGTCGGGTGTCTCGAACGATACACTCTAGCCTAAAGCGGGCGTTTTTTAGCGAT
>JAGVSQ010011852.1:0-11987 GCA_022683975.1 Rhyacophila evoluta | reverse complement strand
GTAACTTACTATTTATAGTGTTAAATTAGTAACTATCATTAGTGAAATTAATAACTATCATGAGTGATAGTAATTCCCTAATATAATGGAATTAACTACCAAAAAAAAAAAAAATCATCAATCTATTGGGTTTAGCCTATTTAATTATAAAAATAAAAATACTTATTCATTCTAAAGACATTCTAAAGAAATTTTCGATTTATAATATATCAACATCCTCAACGTCCTCTTTATATATCTGCCTTTATTTAAAATTATTTTTTGTACTTATTTTTTTATAAAACTAATGAAAAGTTGTAATGTTTACAACCTGGCATTAAAATAAGTATATTTGCATATGTAAAAATGTATGACGTTAAAATAAACTTTAATTCAAAAAACAGTACTTAAATAAATATGAATAGAAAACAATTTCATTATAACCAAGTAATTTGCATGTAAAAGTAGACGATATGCAATTAAAAGTATTATTTTATACTAAAAAAATATTAGACTATACATACAAGTTTTAGATTAATAAATTAAACAGTTATGTCTGAAGTCAAAATTTAATAAAACAAAAATGTTTAATAATCTTTCCTGACATTTTTTATTCGATTGGGACACATATTGATATTTTATAAATAATAACAATTGTTCATTGTAATTTAATTACTATTGGAAGTAGTTATGTTATCATAATAACGGTTTTTTTAGATGATTGTGTATTTATATCAATTTCTTGACCAATTAAAATGAAGGTGTGATTTGGAATTATCAAAAAAATACTGTTTCATTTTATCACTAAATTTTCAACTAAATAATTAATTTATGGTAGATGTTTCTATTTTATCTATGGAACACAGCTATATTAATGTTAATACAACGTATAATAGTATATATACATATGTATGTTTGTAAATACAACTGTATACGAATTGTCTACCACCATTCCGTCTGTCAACTGACCCTTTCTAAAAGACATTTCGAATTCTGAACTTTGCCTTGAAGTATAAATACCTACGCGTATATCTCTAAAATTAATTCGAACACATTTGATCCTGAAACCACCATTGAATTCACGTAGAAATATTTAAGTATTAAAAATTCTTTGCTTTATTGATTTATTATCTGGTGCTTCAACATTTATTTTATACTCGAAATATTAATGTTTTTTTAAGTATTTTTTTTAAAATTAGTAAAAAATTAATGAATATAAAAATTATAAACAAATAATGGTCATTCCGGTTAGGTTATACGTGATAACTCTAATTTTTACAATAAATGTCGTAAGCAAAGAAATTGTTTTTTTTTTAATTTTTATATATCAATTATGTGTATATTATGTGATCATACTTTGATTTATATTTTTTTTATATACCATGTTTGCTCCCAACGTGAAGCATATGAATCTATACAGTGTGAAGACGCCTTGGCAGATTATTTTTTACGAGAATTGTTTGTCAGGCAATTACTCAACCCAAAGGGCATTCAGTTCTACATTTTCGAATTTTTAAAATCCGACATATGGGTAATCGAACCCGCATTCCCAAGATTGCTAGGCGCGCATACTTAATTAAAAACTTGACATGACAAAGAAGTAATAATTTAACTAATATTAAGAGTTCGAATTTCAATTATAATTGTTATTAAAGATTATTAAACATATTTAAATGGAGAAGAATTGCTATAATGATAAAATAATTACTACTAATTATATAAAATTAATTGTAATATTATTTGATACAAAAATCCCACGTTAAGTCTTTCATAACCTACAATTTTTAAAATGTGCAATTTTGTTGTCAATGAACTAGGCTGAAAAAAAGAGGATAAGAATTCTTTATTAACAGTTTTTATCAATATTTGAGATAACAAATATGAAAATATATTTTTGAATTTCTTATTATGTAATTTTGAATTCAGAATATTGTTTAGTTATATGGCGATATAACTGGCTAATATTATCATTTTTCAACCAATTTTTGGTATAAAAATATTGTTTTACAAAAATTTTAAATGAAAAAAAATTAAATAGGGAACGGATATAGAGCTCATGAAGACCAATCTGTTCCAAGAGTCTTGTCATCATTATTGGAATTTATTCAGCGTGACCCTCTTGAAAAAAAGTTAACTCTGCTGTTAAAAATTTGATAGAAGCTCAACAAGAATGGAATAAGCTCAGTGAAGTGGTTCTCTCAATTACTTTATTTTGCCACAAAATTACTTTCGCACCACAAACTTTTTCCTCGCAGAGATATTATATTACCTGTTTTGTGTTTTTCTCCCATTCAAAGTCATTTTTATATTGGACATAAAAATAAAAAGAGCGAATCATGTTGATGGCGACATTAAGCGTCACATGGGATCGTGGAAGCGGGCACTTTCGTATATTGTAAAATTAAATTCATATAAATTTTAATCTTTGTGAATATGTATAAACATATTTAATTGATAAAAATTTATATGTGGATCAATAAAAATAACCATAAGAAAATTAAACAAAAAATATCGATAACATTTATTCATTATTTGTGAATTTGTACAATGCAAAAAATAATATGAACAATTGATTGTAGTTTTTTCAAAGAAATTAAGTTAAAGTTGAAAAAAAAGTAATTATTACAGTGAAATATGTGTATGCTAAGTATAACAAGTGACAACAAATGAATATATATTATGTTGTAATATGGTGTAGATGTGAAAGGTATTTTCAAAGTAAAATTTTTCTACTACGTACGCCAAAATATAAAGGAGAAGATTTTGGATAAATATTTTACCATGAAATCAGAAGAAAAAATCAATTTTAGAGTATAGAAAATAAAAATTAATACTAAAAAACATGTTATGTGGCTATTTTGTACTAAAAAATCCTTCTTAAAAACGTTCTTCTGAATTATTTAAAACTGTTAATACTAGTATGTTATACGTTCGCTCACCGCCCATATATAATGTGGCCTGAAGATGCCGAAAGGCGAAACCCGAGTCGCTAACAGTGATCTCACATATGGAAGTTTACCAGTTAAGATCAATTTCCATCAAGGACCATCAGTCGACAATATTAATTAAAAACGTTCTGTTTTAAATAATGACAAGGCAGAATAAGTTCACTTTGGAAATACTCCGCCCATATCGATGTCGTTACAAAAATGGAGCTTATGAATCTTAGCGGTGTGTAGATGCCATCTCCAAGAAATGGAGTTTGTATATAGGTATTCGTTATGTGAAGACATGTGAAGATTAGTTTCCAACTAATTGCTTAACCCTCTAAGCGTCTAGTCTTAAATAAATCTAATGACGTTTTAAAAATCCAGCAGCTATAAGAATTAAATCCTGATTATCTACGCCAATTTCTTGATCAGTAGATAGTAGAGACATATACAATATAATATTGAGATATATAAATATTTAACATACAACAAAAAAAAAGTTTGTTTATATAAAATTTACAAAAAAAAACATATGTGTTGGTGTAAGATTTGATGCAGAGAGTAAAAAATAGTATCTAAGACAATGAAAGAAAGCGTGTGTTAATTGGTTTTTTTCTGGAATTTAAATTTAAAATAAAAAAATGTTTTTGTAATAATTATTTATATTTAAAATAAATAATATGTTATTGAAATAAATTGATTTTCATCTGATGATTACATTTTTTAAATCGAAATTAAAATAATTTGTTTTCGCATTATATTATATAATCAATTGTTAATACATTAATATGACTGAGAAAAGAAAACTTATAAATAATAAAAAAGAAAACACACAAAAGTTGTAATTTTCAGCTTCCGTATAATGAAAAAATTTGCTCCATTCTACGCACGATATGACCATTTTTTCATCGGATGATTAAAACATGCGAGTGTTGAAATATAATTTGAAAAGTAAATATTAACCACGATATAACTAGTATTTATCTTGAAGTTTCGAAAGTTTCATACCAATGGTATATGTGTATTTTTAAGTGACAATACTTATTTTTTAAATAATTATTTACTTCAAGAAATTTATCATATAATTGATCGTTTAATTATAAAATTTTGACAATAATTGAACATATTTTTTCCTAATATATCTCATTCTAATAGAAAGAAATTATTAAACTACAGTTATTTAAGAATCATACGTCAAATATATCAATTCGTGAATTTTAGAGATTATTTGTCATCATACACATAGTGAATGTTATATATTTGAAGCAGAACTTATCATTCAGAAATTGTGGTGAGGATAAATTGTTGTCAATAGTAATATTGTAAAAAAAATATATTAATTAACTGTGCCTAGTTGTTTGATCTATTTGGTACACTTACCGGATATGTTTTCTTGGTAATACCCAAGTTTGATGAGTGTACTCTCTCCACGAGGAGAATTCTCACAAGAAACGAATGGTTTTCGTTTTTCCTCGCATTCGATTTCACAAGATACGATCCAGCGGATATATAAATATACAACAGGGTCTTTATCTCTTGGCCCAAGACATAGGCCGCCATTTCTATTACAATGAGAAGGCCTACCCTTAATCCGAAGGGTTGTTTGTTGTTTGTTTTGTGTAAATTGCGAAAAAGCCTTACCTCACAGGTAGTTTTTATGTGCCCCGGATAATTGGTCAACCGAAACATTGCTGATATAATACAAATGAAAGGAAATATTATGAACACATAATGAGTCTTTCCGGAAAGAAATCATTTTCACTAAATAAGCCAACAATTCACATACAATATTTATATAGCTTTTGTTAATATTGTTCATTAGTACGCATCATTTGTAAGTATATAAAAAAAAACATATTTTACTGTTTTATGCCCAATTTGTTATTAGTAAAAAAAATAATAACGTATATTTCAGAATATGTGATTGAGGTTATGTTGCAAATAAAATTTTATTGGTGACACCAAAATTAAGAAAAATTTTAAATGATAATCATCAAACAACATAAAATATAACGCAAAAGAAACTGTATTTTTTATCTCCATTATCTTTATAAATAGCTACAAATTAATGGTGGAAAATAAAAATCTGCTTGTGAGAAATTGAACCATATTTAAATTATATAATCGTTATTAATTTAAGACGATAATCGAATTCAAAACGTAAACCGATTCAAAATATATTATGAAATGAATGCTTTAAAAAGTTTTTACTTTATCATGCATTGACACTTCCTACTATTTTATATGTTGATATTAAAAAAATATTGGCAGTTTTTGTCAACACGAAATAATTACGTAAATAATGTTACTAATAATCATAAATTGTAAAGAAACAAATAAATACACATTAATATTAATTTCTAAGCTTTCTTATGTATCCAATGAACCCAATTTGGTTTCAGTGGAGATATTTTACAAAAAATATTTACTTGATTTCAATGTTTTAATTTTAACGTAAATATATCTTAATATTATATTAAATTTACGACTGTATAGATAGTGAAAGTTAGTAACTTCTGTATTCATCATACAAATTAGAAAAATAAATGTATACGTCTGCGTTTTTAGTTTGGAAAACATTATACAGTGTCGGTTAAAATTTAATCGATAATCAAAGATCGATAATGGGTTATTAACAAATATTCACCTTAATACTTATTATTTACTGTATATATTATATTATTTAAAAATATAAAATCCTCGGTAGCTGAACAGTTTAACTGGATATATTGAGCTTAAATCTCACGCTGCAAAATATAATAGAAAATATTTGAATGATACAAGACTGGTATGAGTTGAAAAATTAGTTGAGAAAAAATTCTCGTAAAAAACTTCGTCAAAATACTTTGAACAAAATACTTAAATTGTGAAAATCTATGTAATATATTTTTATATATATGTAATATGCTATACTTACGGAGTGGATATAATGATATTGACATATGTTTACGTGTACATATATGATTGTAGTTTATTGGTTGGTGATTATTATTTTTTATCAATTCGTTTGTAAGTATTAATAAATTGTTTCAGATAGATTGCTAAATGTTGTGTTAGTGCGTTTATAAAACATTATAATGTTGACATATATAATATTTTAAGTATCGTCAATTTAATGTCCGATGCCCATCCCAGATTTTTCATATTCCCCAAAGTGAACAAGTTGTTCATATAATAAACTTTATGACCTGCAATGAAATAAGCTTCAGGTCACTGCAGAGTTCTCATGAGATACGCATACAAACATATAAATGCGTATTTTAAAATTCATAAAATAAACAAACTTACCATATAGCAATAAAAGATTCTTTTAACTTAATTGGTTTTATTAACTTAAGTTATTTTGGCTGAGGATAAATCCGCCATGGGAACTGACTTACTGAGGATTCTCGACACAAATTAGATTATAACAATCCCATTACTCAGATTTTCTGAGGGTTAGGTAATTAAGGAAATGACTGTAATTATAAATATATTATGGAACCCTAGTAGAATTTCGTATTCAACTTATACGCGAGGTCTTACGGTAATATGAAAATTTTGGTATAATTTGCAGAAAAAATATTTTCGGAAATTTTTAAACACGTGAAATTATTCCACGAGTATTCGTTAGTACAAACTAAATTTGACGTACATATTATTTAAAAATATATCAAACTGGTTTGATTTTATGTTTAAATACTAAATGGAAACATATGAAACATGGCTAAAAATAATACAAAATTTCATTTAAAAATCATTATTTGTAAATAGGTAATGAAGAGAAACATATGTACTCATTAATATTTTGATAGGACGTCTCATTTATTTTTTATTAAATTAAATTAAAGATATATTAAAATGTATAGTATGCTTATTAATATTACGAATAATGATTTAATTATGTGGTATTTTTAGTAAAAAGTAATATGATCGTCTAATATAATGTATGTAAAAGTAATTTTTATATTTAAAACGAATAAAAATATGTCATAACATGATGTATAATATGTATGATCAATTTATATGAAAAATATATTTATAAGCAAACAAAACACTGCATTAATTAAAATGGAAAAATATCAGAAAAATACGTTTCAAAAGTTGATTAAAATATATTTTCACTAGAGAAGAGACAATTTATTTTGCTGTCTAACGTACAAACTTACTAAGTAAATGCTTAGAACTTCAACTTGAGTAGTGGTGTATTTGAAATTTGTGAGACTTGAAATGGATTTTAATACGTGTCACTTACTGCTGCACGACACATAACTAAAAAGCTCCTCATCCTATATACATTTCAAATTGTAAGCTTTCTACTGAAATATACTGAAATTGCATCGTCATCGTATTAAATTCACCAAAAGCAATAAACAGAGCGTATTCGAAATCTCAACCACAACTGCTAGTACCAACTCTCAAGGAGTAAAATAGTACGAGTGTCGAAAAGCTAACCAAGTTCACGCCAGTTCAAGGGTTTTCAGGGGGCGGAGGCTCAGTGGCGAATGGATCAGTTAGAGAAAAGGACGTTGCGTAAAGTTTTACAACAAAGAATTTGCACTAGAGCGATGTTACAACCTTCATTCAATTTGCATAATGGGGATGGACGAAGAGTCAGCGAATTGAGAATATTGTATGGCAGAGTTTCAAATACTTGCAAATAGCAAATAAAACCTTACTAATATTTATTTTTTGGAGACACATTGGTTTTGAATAATAAGTATCTAGATGTTTCAGTATTTGAATTATCAATTGTACAATGATATATATTTCACATTTGTTGATTTAAATAGAAGCAATTATCTATGTCACCATTTTTAATTAATATTATTATTTACTATATTCGCTCCGAAAGTTTCGCATATAGATTTATACAGTATGGTGACGTCTACTCTAAAAAAATTGAAGGCGAAGCCCGGGTCGCTAGCAGTGATCTCACATATGAAAGTTTACCAGATTTATATAATTTAGAATTCTATAATAATTTTGATGGTTGTTTTACATGTATATATCACAAATAATTGATGAAATTTTAAAATGAAATGTAAAAAAAACCGTATAAAATATATTTATGTAGCAAAAAAATGAGTTATCTTTGCAAATAGCTTCTATAAAAATGTGAATAAATAAGGCTTAAATATATTAAGAAAAAATCTTAATTGAAAAATAAATCACATAGGAATATTGTTGATAAATAATCGTGTTATAAACCAAAAAATATTCTTATATCTTATACCATGTTTGCTCCCAAAGTGGTGTGTATGGTTCTCCTTAATGTGAAGATATCTTGACAGATTATTTTTTACGAGAATTATTTTTTAAACAATGTCTCAACCCAATGGGTATCCAGTCCTGCATTTTTAGATTGTAAAAAATACGACAGATGCAGGAATTAAACCCAAATTTCCCATGTTGCTAAGGGCGCACGTTGACTTCCACGCTACCATCTATATGTAGTGTATAAATAATTAAATGTTATTAGATAATTATCTGCGTCTCCCTTTTTAAATAAAAAGAGAAACTATTTTTGCTAAACTTAAAAATATAATATTTACAAGAAAAATTAAAGATTCCATCAAAATTCATTATAGTTGATAGGTGTTGACGATAACGATATGAAATCTCTTTAGTAATTCAGTGATTTATGATCAAATTTGGTTATGCTTAAAAGATTTTGTGTTAGTGGTGCTAATGCAACCCTTGCATCTTGCAGAGGGTAGATAATTATCGAGTCGTGACGGGGGTTGGCATTCAGCTTTCATCTGAGAGCGGCAGTAAGGAATGTGGGCCGGTCATAATTATACTTAATGGTTTCCTTCAACTTGGCAAAACGGATGTTCGCATCGGTCGGCGCCGCGACGCCTCTCAAGCGATCGCGACGCTTGTTCTTGCGCCCCTAAACCAGTGCGACTATCACCCTCACAACCTTTATGCTCGTGTCTAACTTAACTATTCTCTTCACTGTCGAGTGTTGATTGAATTTAAGTTTGCGGGGTTGACGTGAGTTAGATGTCTATTCTATCTGACGTAACAAAAAAGATGTGACTATTTACAATAAAAAACTTATTCAATCTAAAGCTTGTAAAATGCAAAAAACCATAAAGATTTTTATTTTTTATGTTTGTTTTGAACAGTACGTTAAGTGTTGTCAAAAAATATCTGTTTTAAATTATTTTTGGGTCTCTCAAATATTTAAATATAATATGATGAAAATACTTCATTTTAACATACAAAGTAACAATATATTTTTTAATTTAATTTAAAACATACATATATTATTTATAAAAAAATATTGCTTTTTCTATATTAAAATTGCTATCTGACATGTATAAATCTATAATTATAAACAATAATTTAATGTCTCGCTATAAAATGTCTCCCCGGTAGCGTAGTTGGTACCGTAATTCCGAGGAATGCGTGTCGATTCCCCATCTGTCGGTTTTTGAAAATCCCAAAATTCAGGACTGCCCATTGAATTAAGTAATTGTCTGACAAACAATTCTCATGAAAAATAATCTGTCAAGACGTCTTCACATTGCGGAGACCGATTGACTCCTCTTTCGTAGTAGGTATCTTTAAAATGTATAGATCCATATACTCCATAGATCCATATGCTAGGAGAAAACATGGTATGAAAAAAAGTTCACTAAAAATCATCTTTGATAATGTATGATATAATTTTAACAGTCAAAATGTCTTTGTAAGCCGATTTTAATCAAAATAGTTTATTAATTTGTTTATTGGAATACAACAATAATAAAATTGTAATATAATAAAAACATCGTGATTAAACATATCTTTATCTGCTATATCTGCTCCCTATGAGGAGCATACTACATGATACTTTTAGGATTATCTGTAACCCGCCAGCCGCCACGCATCCTCTCAGGTCACTCTTCAGTTCCGTAGTACATTCTATGATTAAGTTGCCAAAATTTCACTGATTGGAAAAAGAAGCAAACAGAATCAGACTTTCCGGAAGCTTTTGCAGTATATGGCCCAGCCAGTTTCAGCGCCACTGCATGATTTTTAATGTGACAGGGTGTTGTCCCGTCCGCTTTCATGTAGTATATAAATAATAAATGCATGTATGTCTCTTCGATAGCCAATAAGAGTGCATGTGATCTTGGGCACCGGGAATCACAGATTTAAATCCTCACAGCTATATATTATAAATGGATGTTCAAAAGATTATAATTGATTTTTGTGAAAAAAATGTTAGTGGAAACCCTTAACGCTGAGGTTCATATAACTTGTACGGTGGACTAAGTAAAAGAAAACAACTACTTGTGCTCTATAAAAATAACTGTTTCAGTTGTAATACTATTGCCATTATAATTTTAAATAAAATATTACGATGTTAATCCTAACGCCAAAATCGCTGTATGATGTTCATTCGTTGATTATATAATGATGTATATTCTTAAAGATAGATAAAAAAGAAATTTATAAATAATTCACCGTCAAATCTTATCGCATTGCACCAAATTCCATCATGTATTCGAAAATCTGGAAAACAAAACTCATAATGCGATAAAGCTTCTTGGAGCCGCTGCAAAAAGGAAAAATATGTTTTTCACAAAACAAAAAATATCGCTGGTATTGAGAGAAAAGTTTCATTATATACGCAGAGTTCTTCAAATGTACAGCCGCATATGCATGGAAAAAATGAAACACATCCATATCGGCTTTTTAGATTTCTTTTGGCGTAGGCATCGTAGCGCCTCTACGAAGGTCTACGAACGTGCCTGGCCTACGAATTACGGGCAAACGGGTCGGCCTCTCGCTAAGAACGACATCAAAAATGCCAATAATGTTTTGTTTTATTTTTTCAAGGGGACGATGCGCTGACGCCTATTGACTTATATTATTTGAGTAGGGCATTATTTCTGCGCTCGTATGTAAAGAAATATTCTTTGATTTAATACGATAAGATGGATATTTTTGGATCTACTTATACAGATTTTACCTATTTTTTGCGAACAAAAAACAACCATTACGAATAAAATATTAAGAACAAGTCTCTTCTCCATTTGAATTTGGAATCAATAGCGCATCATTTATTTTAAACGAGATTAAAAATTCATTTATACAGGCTATTATGATACCTTAAATGTCTTTAAAAACTCAAATCGTTGCAAAAAAATAAAAAATCATCTCAGTATTTTTATAAATACAATAAAAAAGCCGAAACTGGTTTATTAAATAGGAAAAAGCTCCGTCTTCACAAAAGCGTAGAGCTTAATTGAAAAAACAGGCCATGACATTTGCCATCAGATGATTTTGTACAGCGTCATTATAATAAGCATTTGTTCTACACCTTTGATTACCGAGGACGATGACACGGTTGGATTTAAAAATGTAATTAGTATTCAAATATTTGGGTTACTTATACTATTGGGTCAAAGTAAAAAAAAATATTGTGTTTGTATAAATATTGATGTTTTATTTACCAAATCCAATAAATGAACCAATAAAATTGATGTGGTAAAAGCCCTTTTTTCTGATCGCAAATGTAACAGGCCATTATGTTTTCGAATTTGAAAGCTAAATTTTGATACTAATCAGATATTTTTAGCTTACTCTTTTATAAGAACGTGTATCAATTTTGATCATGTATCAATATTTTAGTTATCAACAATAAACTATTTTGAAAAAAACTGAGGGTTACGTGCTTTTTTCTTTTCAGAGTCGATATTTTTTCGATTTATAAAACATTCTATTCAATAAGTTTAAATACACGATATAAAATTTATAGAATTTTTTTATCTTTAATACGCGTTTATCTTTAGGATATTTATCGTATATTTAAGATGGTCTCACGTTTAATTATGTTTATTTATTATTTTGGCAGATTTTATTCACGTGAAATTGTTTCCGTCTTATTCCTTAATCGATCATGTTTAGATTGCATGGTTTTAATTGCCAAATTATACACATATATAATAAAGTATGTCATTGATTGGATATATAGTTATAAGAAGTATTTTATAATTAATATTTTCGACTGATGGTGCTTGATGGAAATTGATTTTATTCTAAACTACTTAAAACTGGTAAACTTCCATATGTGATATCACTGTTAGCGACCCGGGCTTC
>JAGVSQ010011851.1:0-11987 GCA_022683975.1 Rhyacophila evoluta | reverse complement strand
AAGTCCAATGGTCTGGAGTCAATTTGGTTATCTCCATGCGCCACTTTAGGTTTGGGAAAACATAAATGCGTTTTTCTGCCTTACTGGAGCCGTTCCACCGCTTCTGCCAGCCATTTAAAGCAGCCTCGTACACTAAAATTCGGATCACAGCTCCACAGACAGAACTATTCAACGAGTCTAAGCCTAGTGGTAGTGATACCATAATACCACCAGCCACTGCCTCTTGTCCAATGAGCATACTACTAAAAGAGTTTAATATTTTTCTGCCGGAGAAGAACTTAATGGGATGAGTTTTCCGATAGCTAATACTGAGTATTGGTCACCTCCCACTTAACTGCCCGCGGGTGGACGTTAGACTGATGTACGAAGCCTGTGACACCCTGGTATAAGCACGCGTTATCGGCACGGCGCTGTCGGCGACTACTGCCTATTTTACTTTATTTTCCACCGGACCTTTTGTTACGTTTTATGTTTCCCGGATACAATAGATTGACGGACTACAGTCAAAGAGTGCATTGTGTTTTTCCTTCTCGCTCGTATAATAAATTAATTTATTATATCCAAACGCTCCTTTTTTCTGCAGTAATAAGAGTGTATAAATATAACACATTTTTTCCAAAGCATTAAAAATCTATGAACAAACTCTTCACACAAAAACTGATTCACCATACAATTTACTTCCCAAATTTACAAATACGATTTTAGTAGATTAGTAAATTGATACAGTTATTAAAGTAACTGTCATAGAGCACTGTGTGTCATATTCATTTCATTTGTGAATAACAAGGAAACGTAATACTCCGTGACGTTGTATAAAAGTTAAATTACATTAGGCTACAATGTATTTTTAATTTAAGAGATGTTAAAACGATCAACTGTTGTGATCATGAACTCATTTTTGTAATCAAATTTGAAATGGAAATTTATCGTATACTCTACATTTCTTTCAAAAGACGTATAGTATATTAAAATTGGATAGTTATGAGTATATAGTTTCTTTTTTTTAACGATACGAAGTTAAATTTGAGCTTTTTTTTTTTATTTAACTGCCTTTTATTGACCATGGCGTTAGAGATTAAACTACCTAATGTGCTCTTCATCTACCCGTTCCATTCTTATACTTGGTTTTAATTAGGCATATTCTGGAGCCCTGATATTGAGAATCGATCTTCGACGGGAATACCCGGGGAGGAAATATAAATTACCTACGACTCAGGTTGCCAGGCACTTAAGTGTGCTGAAGTTGTACCCACCATCTACCTGCCCCGTTCTTACACCTGGTCTTAATCAAGCGTGTTCTGAAGCTCTAATATCGAGAGACGATTTTTTTTATTTGACGGGAATGTCCCGAGAGTAATATTGCGCTGAAATTAAAAGAAATATAATGAAGAAAAAGAAAATTGAAAAATACAGATTTATTTAGTAAAGTAATTTATGTAAAAATATCATCACGCTCGCCGTATGATGCCGGTTTTTTTTAAAAGCAATGAAATTTGCTTTTATGGCAACCAAGTTGATTGACCCGACGGGTCGAACAGCTGGTTAAATCGACTTGAGTAACTCTTCCCGCTGCAATTTTTTGGACATTCCCACATAATGTGATAAGCATCCTGTTCTGGACGACCACAAGGACATTTTGGCTTGGCTCCTTAACAAGACCAAACAGATAGCTTAGCGGCAAATCACCGCAGCCTATAATAAATGGTGTACTGAAGTGGGCTGGAGTCAGTTTGGTTATCTCCATGCGCCATTTAATATTTGAAAAAAAAAATGTATGTGTGCTTACGTTTAGTCGACGCGGTATCATCCTGACAATGAAATTATCAACAGGGCAACTATAAATGACAAAGTGATTATTACATCAATATTGAATAGAAAATTATGAAATAGCTTGTTATAAGGGAAAGAGTTAGCATTATTTTTTGAATATCAAGCCAAAAATTAATATAACTACTATATAATGGAGTTTTATAACGGTTAGTTATAATTTTACCATTCATTCTCTTGATTAAAATCAAAGAGTATTTTAAAAAAAACTTCAAGCTTAAATTCGAGGCAAAAATTTATGATTATTTTAAGCTGCTGAGTATCCATTAAAATGGCCATTTATTTCACGGTATTCATCCACCGCTGAGGTCCTTCAGATTTACTGTTAAAAACTTTTAATGAACGTTTTGTGTAACGGCAATCGTGATCCTTTTTTGCGCCATTATGATCTCCCTAAGCAGATTTATGAACTCATTATGCATTTGAAAGCGAAATAAATTATTCAATACTCAACAAAAAATCTCCTTCTATTTATAATCGCCTAATAACATTTTATTGTATAATACACGAATGAGTTTAAAAATATTTTCTTGGAAGATTACATAATTATATATCATTATAATCTGTAACAAACAAAACAATGCAGTAGATGCTCTTCATGGTCCCCTGATACATTTTGTGTAATAATTCTGAAGAGTTTGATCAATATTAAACAAATAATTGATTATGTATACCAAATTGTAGATCTATAAGTAATATAGAAATAGCATTTACACTTAAATACAAAATATATCGTCGCCAATATTGAAGGAACACGTATCTTGATTTCTTGGTTTAAGTCACTTTTTAAAGTATAGTTTGTTTTTTGAAATGTCTTATATTATTATCACGTTTTGGCACTAACATATAATTTTTACATGTTTTATAATCTTATGTGTTAATGAAAAAATGTTCCACTAATACAAGAGATTGCAAAAAACAAAACAATACTTTGCAAAGTGACTGAAACTAATAAATCTCCAATATTGGCAACGAAATGTCAATTTCAATTGATGGATATATTTTATTCAGTAAATCTATTTCACAGCAAATACCTAAAAGTACCAAGTAGACGTATTTATTGATTGTATGCATTCTTTTGTACAAGTGCAATAAAATCACCATAATCACAAAGAGGGTATTATGGTCTTTTGGCTCACAAGTCTGTAATCACACACCATTTCTACAGTAGGATTTACGCTAATTTCCAATCGTCCTTATCTTTTGATGCAAAAGCTCTTTTTGTTTCAAATGCGTCGATTGAACGCGTCGAAGAGAGAAAAAAGTGTATGAAAGGAAGTTATACCTCTGCAGTTTTTCTGTCACCCTAATCCGAGGCGTTTAATGGATGTGTCTTTAAATACCCTCCCGCTGATGCGGGCTTGATCGAAATGTGTTCACGTCTGATTTCCTGATACTAATTGCAAGGAAAACTTTCAATGGAGTTCAATTTATTTTGTGTATTTTTATTCTGTATCTGGAAGCAAATATTTGATCGATATAATATGTAGCTAAATACCCTATATGAATTCATATTGTTAACATTCAAGCCCTTTCGATATGAATCATAAGATGGCTTATATCGAAATAAAATGGCAATTCAAAATTTTTATGACGTTTTATATTTTTTTTGTTATAAGTACGATCGTAATACTAAAAAATTAACAAAAACAGTTTACCTGTAGTATGATAATTCAACATATGTATGACAAATCCACCGTAAAAACTACTATCACATGAAAACTAATTTCAATAATAATGTAAACTATTATTTTATTTGTTTACAAAATAATTTGAAACGACACCAATGGTTTCTGGTCTAGAAAAATCGGATACAAAATTAATTATGTGTAAAAAAATATTCGCCTTCTTCAAACTCTAAACCCATTTTATGAGGAACACGTGTCTTTCACTTATCACCTGCTAGACGTTTTACACCTTTCCAGGTTATGCCAACGTCCTGCATGTGATAGTATACCTGTAGATATTACATGACAGTCTCTCAAAACGCTGTAACTCCTCTGGTCAAAATAATAATGATATTATTAGCGCGTGTGCCAACTAGCTTCAGCGACATCGTTTGATACTAACAAATACTGCCCTCATAAAATCATAAGTATTGTGCGCATTTATTTTTATAATACTGTTTTATAGACCTAAACGTATGTATAACAAAATAGGATATTTTAATAATTGATTATAAAATATATTATATTGCTAATAGGTGAATACAATAAAAAAATTCTTTCACTCAAATTTTAAAATAAAAATTTGTTTTACAAAATTATTCAAGCAATGTTGAACTTTACCTCATTACGTAGTCAAGAAAAAGCTCAGCAAATTTTTAATAAGCTCTGACTTAGAATTTGACGCCAAGACATCTGTGCTTCGATTGTTCACATTTTTTGATTGCGTTTTTTTTATTTTCATCTGGGACGTCGACTAATGAATATTAAAGCACGCTTAGCCCTCCCCCCACTTATTTGTTTTGGGTGCAGCGCGGTGAAGGGGAGGGGGTGCGACCCGTTGAATCGAAATGAAGGGGGTTAAAGCCACCCTCTTATAAATAAAAGGAATATTTTTCCCTACCAAGGAGGCCGTAAGAACTTAATCAAGTAGCTGACATCAGCTTTCGTGGTATACAGGCTGGGTTTTTATTAGTTTTTTTCACAGAAATCACAAAACTGAGTCTCGATTCTCAATGTAATTTATTCACATTGTATAATATGTAACATAACTCTTTCATCACCCATTAAATTATAAAATAATTTAACTATCCACACATGTTTTCGTCAATATGTAATTTCACATAATATTAGAAATATCATAATACTTCAATCAATGAAAACAATACAAAATACTCGCATATTATATTGAAGGTATATGTAAGTTGTGGAAATATTTTTTTTGTTTTTCTATTAAGAAATTTAATAAAAAATATAATTAAATAAATTTATCATCCGTTACCACTTACATTATTAAAATAAGAGATCTTTATTTATGTTTTAATGAATAACATAATGTGTTGCGTATTATAAATCTTAGTTGGCTGGTATCTTTTTCATATCACTATGAAAGATGACTATATAAAATATTTCATAGTAATATCAAATATATATCTATATATAAATCTTTGTAGACCATGTTTGCTACCGAAATAGAGCATATGAATCTACACAGTGTGAAGATAACCCACTCCAAATGTGGAGTGTATGGATCTCCGCAATGTGAAGACGTCTTGACAGATTAATTTTCATGA
The DNA here is from genome assembly GCA_022683975.1 of Rhyacophila evoluta. Taxonomy (NCBI): domain Eukaryota; kingdom Metazoa; phylum Arthropoda; class Insecta; order Trichoptera; family Rhyacophilidae; genus Rhyacophila; species Rhyacophila evoluta. Next base: position 6,922 of record JAGVSQ010011851.1, on the reverse strand, counting down.
GAATTGTTTGTCAGACATTTTCTCAACCCAATAGGCATCCAATTCTGCATTTTTTAAATCCAGTAGATGGGAAATCAAACCCGCACCCTCCGGATTGCTAGGCGCGCACGTTACCAATTATGCGACCACGGAGACTACAAAAGATTACAAAAAGAAAACCAAAAAATATTTTTCACTATAAATCGTTATGGCAGTATTTGATTTGTTCACACTATAAAAGAAAAATTATTTTAATGCTATTAGAAATGTATTATTTAATAAAAATAAAACTGACTGCGTTCTGACTACAATTAATGCCAGTCAGGCACAGTTTCATTTTAAAATCTTAAATTCGATAGTATAAAATTTATTGGTAACTTGCTATTAAAACTTGAGAATTATAACTAATGTTGTATACTTTATTTTTAAAACTTTACAGTTTATGATTGAATAAGAATTATATGTGGATTAACAGTAAATAATATATTCGATATATGTTACTAACTATGACGTAATACATTCATATAAATTAAAACAGCCTGTATATATTTGAAGAAAAGCATCGTTCAGATTAACTAATGCAGTTAAGTATGAAGTCTACGTTTTATTCTCAAGATATGTCGAGAGCTTTCGAGGATCACAAGGTGTGACTTCTTATGAAGATTTTTAAGTTTCTCTTTTAGTAATTTTAGTAATTATACATATACATACATACTATATATCCTCAAACATAGTAACATTGACTGACTTAAAATTTGTATTATGTAATATATCAATATTTTATCTTATTATCTCTCTTCTTATAAATGCATTACAGCTATCATCCGATATGAGCAATCATTAGATATTTATAAAAAAAATGCCAGCCACGTAAAGAACTTTTAAAGATTTGCCATTGGCATAAGTCCAACTGTAAATATCCATAAGTAAAGAAGTTTGATGTCCTGTAAATGTTTTTAATTATAATTTGTAATGTTTTTAAGGTGTAAAAATATATAATAAATATGCTCTTATCCTATTATCATTTATCACTATCAAATATATCTCCAATACTGTTTAATATGTATGGCATTGTATAGTATAAATAACGATTAATTAATGCAACATGTGTTTTTTTTTGAAATTCTACTTAAAATACGATAGCCTGGTTTTTTATATAGTTATGTTGTAAAAAATATAAGTATGTATGAAAGTAAAAGTTATACTGTTTTATGACGATAATTATAATTAATTGTTAATTAATTAAATACCATAATATGCTACATTATCATAAATACATTTGGTGCACTAAAACTTACAAAGCTTATTTCATTTACATTGGAAGCTTTTACTGCTTTACACATCAAGTACGGCTCGACGCTTTCAGAGAATCTTGCAATTTGAATTTTTCGCAGACACAGATTCATAAAAGTGACGATAAAAGAACTGTCATTGCAAAAATATGGTTGTCTGATTGCAAACGCTAAGCCATGAGTAGAATAATCAGAAGTTACTTTGAAAACGTGGCATTTCATAGAAGAAAGTGCGCATTATCTTCAATTATTGAAAAATATAATCAAATAAATAAATATGTATGTATATATCAAACGATTTTTGTTACTTTGAAACCCCCATGATGTTACTATTGTTTAATCAAATATTAATATATTATTTGACTCTGGATTTGCTAGCCTCTCCATAATCCTTATAGAAAATTGTATGCTGTTTATTAGGAGTCTTACGGAGTAGAAACGGACTTGATAATTGTGTGAAGAAACAAAATAAATGCAGAATAAACCAATTAATCCCCACTATACAATGGTATATAACACTTCACTTTTTAAGGAGTCCGGAAGATGTTCTTCTCACCTAGTGAGGTGGGCAATGTTAACACAGTTAAACTGAGAGTTTAAAACAGTAGTATGTGCACTAAACATCATGGATATGGATAGTAAATATCACATCTAATAATATTTTGTGTATTCAAAATATTCAATATACGGTTTTATTTTAGTATTTAATATTTGGTTTCTCAGCTTTTCTCATTTTATCATAATCTCTAGCTAACCACACATTAAGAAGTTTTGTTATTGGCTATACTTAAAGCCATAAACAAATATTTCAAAAATTTGTAAGATATCAGATGTTATAAATGAATTTTCATTTAGGTCCACTATACTCTTAGACAATTAATTTATTTACCATCTAAGTAACTTTATCTGAAATTGTTTTCTGTTTTAAGTGATACCACCCTTAATCAAGTGAGATGACATCGGGTGCGGGCATTTGCTTTAAGGTGGTAAAGAATAATTTTTGATTTGTGCACAAAAGGAAATTCAAAAATCAGAAGAATGTAATAAAGAACAGAAGGGTCTGATATAGAGGTGGTAAAACAGAGAAGGGAGGACAGGAAATCAAATTAGTTCCGCCCTGCAATCATCCGGCGTTCATAAAACGAAAGGAGGTGAGACAAATGTTTTGGAAACTATCGTTGCATTTAAAAGTTTTCCGGACTATACGATCGTTGGTTTAATTGATTGCAGCTTTTGCCAACTGCAATACACGCATAACTTAACACCGACTTTTCATATACTCCCCTGTAAACAACATTCACTGAGAAATTGCACCCATATATTTTATTATATTAATAATTATTAATCACATCTGCTACTCACTCTCACAAGTCTCTTTGCTTTTGATAATTTCATTGTTTAATAACCAATATTTTGCTCCTTTTAAGGATATTACAATTACACTAAGTATTGCGCACATGACATTTAGTAGTGATGTAGAGTTTTAGTTTCCCCGGTAGCGTAGTGGGTAACGTGGGCACCTAGCGATCTGGGGAATGCTAGCTCTATTCCCCGTCTATCGGATTTCAAAAATTCAAAAATACAGGACTGGATTACTGGGTTGAGTGATTGTCTAACAAACAATTCTCGTGAAAAATAATCTGTCAAGACGTCTTCACATTGCGATGATCCATAAACTCCTCTTTCGGAGTGGATATCTTCACACTAGGTAGGTCCATATGCTCCATGCTGGAAGCGAACATGGCATAAAAAAAAGAGTTTTAGAATATTGTTAATTAAAAATGTGGTACAACTTAGGTTGAGATCTTTAAAATATACGTAGTATGTGCTTTGTCGCATTTCTATTATTTATGTACTATGATGCAAACTATGCGTTACTCCTTTACATGTGGGCCAAACATATATTTTGGCAAAGCTTAGTATTAGGTTTTCTAAATTTATTTCTACCATAAAAGCTCGCTGCAAAATTACATACGTTGAATAGTAATAGAGCTTAAAATTGAAACACATTCAATTTTAGAATTTGCTCCTGCTTGAGATGATTATTCTTCTAATATAATAAGTATATATGTTATTATACATTCCCGGAAATGAGATATAAAATAAGTTTTTCTTACCCCTTACAACTTGCAAATAAAATTGTGGATTTACGAAGTGACTAACGACCGGTCGTAAATTTATCAGGTAAACAGAAATAGCAGAAAGAGCAAAATATATTATTTTCTATGTACTTTACAAACGAGCACCCACATAAAACACGCTTCAATTAATATTCAAAGATCAGTGGCGTCGGCAAAATATTATTGATAGCGCATATTACACAAGCGTGCGATATTATTATAAAACATTTTTAGAGGTTATTCGATTAAATTTTTTAATTCAATTAAATACGTGTCTTATATATAATATCTCCATACACTCGTAAAACATTCGGTTTCATAAGAGTGTACATATCATTATTTTGAAATCCAATCGATAATTGTCAATTGTCAATTGTCATCATATCAAAAAACAGATTGTAAAACTAAGTCCTGCATTGTTCTGCAATTTGATTATATAGCAAAATGCAATTTCTATTATGGTTATTTACAGCTTCTTAATTTTTGCAGTGCTTACACAATTTGCTCTAGTCCTATTTCGCGTAAATTTGGGACCCAATCTATAATGTATTATACGAAATAAAATATATTTGCGTGTCTACCTGTCACAAGAACTCATCTTATACGATAAACAGTAGCTACGCAATTTTATCACGTGTAATTTAAATTAAAATTTCTAGATTAACTGTTTTAATTTGTCACGGATAATAAATCATATACCAAAAATATTGTATACAATTAAAACTTGAAATAAATTTGTAACAAAAGTATGAACAAAACTAATTATTATGAATTCAATTTAATCTGTCCCAATCAAATTTGAATAACAAAATAATCTTCACACCGTTTTAGTACATTTGAACTACTTTAATTGAAGAAAATAAACGCGTGTGTGTTTTTGTCTGTCACAAGAAGTTTTCCCAAACGGTAGCATTGTAAATTTTATACACATCATTTTATTTCTATTTCTAGGGCAATTGTTTTGTTTTAAATTTTTAATAGCATTGTCGTTGGTCAAAAAGAGTCTAAAAAATAGTATAAAGTATTTAAATACAATTTTAATTACATAATGAATAAAATTAATTTGAACAAAGAATAAGTTTGAATCTAATCGAGGCAAAGCCAGAAAATAAATTAGATTTATATAAAAATAACGAGTCTGCCTTTGTTTAAATTATACTTTTACTAATAGTGCTATTCGTGCATGAATCTTGAAAACATGTAAAAATATTAGGATTTTACATAGAGACTGCTAATAATCCAGTTGTAAAATTACTAAGAAAAAACGTGTTTTGTCTTGTGAATGTCATTTTAAGTATTTAAAAAATAACAAATCCTATATAATAGTATATTTATCAACAAGATATTGAACCTCGGTGGCATTCTATTATTAACATTAAGTCAACAAAAAAAATAAGTAGTAGTGTGTGTAATAAAGAATATTTAAAATACATAAAACAGCAATTATCTCTAAACTAAGATTTCCATAACGCTTTACTCTTATATTGGTATAGCAATACCACGAAACTTGAATAAAACTTTGTATTTTTAAGTAATATAACACAAACAGACCCTTTTTCATATTTTCGCCCCCACTGCGGAGCTAAGTCCACCGAAAGCATTCTGACCGCCTTGCGAGTAGATTCACTGGATACTCTTTATCCCCCATCTTTCATAAAATGCCCAGCGATGTTTATTCTATTCTCTCTATTGTAATACCCTTTTCTCTTTATGTTTCCCTGGCCTAAGCAAATTTTCGCCGATGTTTATATTCGAATTCTTCCACATCCAGCGATGGACTTGTTCGCGTGCACTAGTGGATGTTTTCGTTTACTTACACATTGACGCTCGTGTGAGTAAATTAGTTAATACAATATGTATGAGATCGCCACAATCAAATTACATCTTCTTGTTGATTTTGGTTCTGACTTTATGATGATGTATACTTTATACTAAAGAGAAATTTGCAAATTTTTATTTACTCTGCGCCTTTCTTCTATCTCAATCTATAATGTTATATTTTTGTTTGCCTTAAACTTTTTTTACCACTTTTACGAAATATCTTTTTAAAGGAGTATTTTTTTTAATTAATTGATATAACACAAACTAAAATATGTCTCTCCGATAGCGTAGTCAGTGGCATGCGTGCCTAGTGATCCGAGGAATGCGGGTTCGAATTCTTATTTGTCGAATTTTATAAATCCGAAAATGCAGGACTGGATGCCCATCGGGTTAAGTAAATCTGACAAACAGTTCTCGTGAAAAATAATCTGTCAAGACGTCTTCACATTGCGGAGATCTATGTACTTTTCTTTTGGAGCGGATATCTTTATACTATATAGATCCATATGCTCCACGTTAGGAGCGAACATGGTTTATAATAAATAAAATATATGTATTCACTGGTTTTGTGTTATAAAACTCGTCGTTTTTGTTTACCATATCTATTCCGAATTTAAAGCCTCAAGATCCCCGCAGTATAATAAATAATTTTGCAAGAATATTAATGCGAATTTTGCTCACTTAATTGCATAAGGTAATTCACAAGCCGTTGATTGCTTATCAGATTGGTGATTGATTGCTGAATTAAAAGTCTACATTTTTTTACTTAGCTACTGTATATGAACCTACAACTCCCGGTATAAAACGCACATACTTACTTGCGCAACGATTTTTTTTTTTTAATTTTAATACAAAATTCAATAAACGAGTACTATATTTGAATATTGATAGATTTGTATATACTCCTGGGATAATCCTGTCGGATAAAATAGTTCCCCTTTCGATGTAAGAGCTTCTTATTTACCGATTTTTTTACTGAATCTAAAATACTAGCGTAGAAATAATGAATTCAATATTTGGCACAACAATAAATTATAACAATGCATGAATAAAGATTAACAGTTCGCAGAAATTGTAACATTATTTTTTGCAGTGTTGTTACTCTAATATAAACGAGAACGAAGAGAAGAGCATAATGTTATGTAGGTTTTTTTTGGCTAGAAACAGTTTTTCAATTTTAAATGACAGATAAAATTGTGAGTTTTATATAATTTATATTATTTTATGAAAGCTTAACTTCGAGATATACCAATACAACTAGCCCATGAATCAATTTGTTCAAGACTCTACTGAAAGTACATTCAATGAGAAACTAGGTGTGAGAGACAAGCTTAAACTTACAATGCCATCAATATCTGAAATATTTTATGGAATTTTGCTGTCGATAAATATTTGATAATATTACTTTAGTTTTCAAAAGCAGATTTATAAAATATTTCAAGTAAATTCATAATTATATTATGTTATATTATATAATTTACTATAATTCTGTTACCAAATGCTAGAAGTAAAGTAGAATTTTTACTATTAAATTAGCAGAAAGTTCTTTTAAATTCTTTTTCTCTTGTAAATCTACTATAAAAGGGTCTAGTTATTTGCTTTAAATGTATTCATATATTCTAAATTATTTAAAACTGGTAAACTTCCATATGTGATTATGTGTTCGCTTACCGCCCACATATAATGTAGCCTGAAGATGCCGAAAGGCGA
>JAGVSQ010011850.1:0-11987 GCA_022683975.1 Rhyacophila evoluta | reverse complement strand
AGCCTGAAGATGCCGAAAGGCGAAACCCGGGTTGCTAACAGTGATCTCACATATTGAAGTTCACCAGTTTTAAATAATTTAGAATTTAATAATAGATTAGTAATAAATGAATGCATAGACCATTTTCTTATCTTCTAATTTCGAACGAAGTGATACTACAGTATCTCCAGAATGCGGATAGTACTTATATTTAATTATATTTCTCCAACTATACTGATATACTGCAAGGTCTCCTTACATTGGATTATCTTTATCTAAACCCCTATAGTTTCAATGTGATCGTAGATTGACAATTAAAGAGTTAATATTAATTTAAAACCCTTCTATAGTGTAGGCGTTTAAATATTGTGGTTTGTAAATGCATATTTGAATTGAAAGTAACTAAAATTGATCGCAGAATATTTTTTGATATCAAAATAGGTCGTCAATCCCTGCCTTGTCTTGTCATAACCGGTGAACCAAACAGGTAGATTGCAACCGGACAAAGCCTCGAGGCTGTGTGCAGCGGTGGACAGCTAGCGGGATAAGGGAGTGACGCAGCAGGGGTGGAATCAGTGGGACGCTAAACGGGGGCGGTCAGAGATTGCATTTGACGTGAACTAAACCGTAATGTATAATAGACACCATTTCATTGAAAGATTTTAATCACGCAAAAACCCATAAATTAATTAATAGAATCAATTCCGTCGTTGAGCTGTTGAAACCACCGATGCGACAATTTTGTCGATTGGTGTTTCTTCATAATATTGCACCGCATACTTTAGTAAAAGCTCCGATGTTTCTTATAGCACCTAAATCAAAATATAAACCTCTAATGTAACATGTCTTATTATAGTAAGACGCAATTGTTTTACTCTCGTGCAAAATTTCGATTTTGTTAAATCAGGGGAATTAAAATCTCCGAGGCGATATATTTATGAAACCTCCGTCGCAGAGTTAGTTATCAAGTCATTTTGAAAATACCTCGGACTCGCGTGTATGATACTTTCCTAGCTTCTAAAAAAATCCAGCGTATTACGAATAGCGAGAGTATTTTTTCAATAAAGCTCGATAGATACAGATCTTAGTTGGAATAGTTATCATTCACACTCTAGTTCACGACTAATAAAAGTGTTGCTTGCAAAGATATATCTGGCTTTTTAAGGATCGCCTTTCGTTCGTGACGCTGCGGTAAACGAATATTGAGTGTAGTGGTTTGTAAACGGTGGCCGGAAATGTATGTTTATTATAGCACATCATCAATATTAATAATCGTAGTTTAATAATTACATTACCGTCGATATTAAAGTATTATGGTGTTCATGTAAAAAGAATTAGTCCTGAGATAAATCAATGTAAATTACTACTAGCGAAATTTCTTGTATTGAAAAACTATAATAAGTTCAGTAAAAATCTGTCATTCACCATACTAAGAACGGTAAAAAAAATCAGCTTCTCCAAATTAGAACCATTTTGATACGTTGTAACAAACGTTTAGTTTTGTCCAATAAATACGTATATAGATGAAAAATGAGGTATTTTTTTTTTCAATATTCACTATACACATATGTGTGCATGGTTAGAATTAAGGCTTTTTCATTGAGAATTCAATGGAAGTATTTTAATATGATTAAATAACATCAACAGTTGCATGATGTTACCAATGGAAACCAATTTAAAAAAACATTAGTAAAATACAATTAAACTTATAAAAGCTTCATATCGAGCTTTCGTTATTTTACCGGAATCATTACAGTAAATTGAATCGACTCCAGATTGAAAACATTTCAGGCGCAGATGAGTAAAGCTGTATTCTTTTACAGAATTAAATTTCTATCCACTCTTTTGTAAGTGTGTCGGATTCAATTGTTAGGAATAGCTCTGGACGCGAAGCGATTGTTTTCCTGGAAACGATTTTTTACATTATAATCGAACTATACGAACGTTCACACACTTTGAGACAATTTCTGGATTAATTGTATAATCAAATGTATACGAATATATTTTAATTTATTGTTGACTTAATAGTTATTATTTACTCCTTATTCAATCGAATAATTCTTTTATATGTGATTACTCCTATATTAAAAAGACAAAGATAATTATGTACATCGACATTGTAGCACTGTCGGTGGGTTAGGTTAGGCTGTTCTTTATGAGTAACTTTATACAATTCTTATATAATATATACATATCTGCAGTTTTTGTATTATGACAAGTCCGAAAGTGGAGCATGAATATGTATCTCCACAGTGTCCATACCAGAAATGAAATATATCGATTTCTTCAATGGGAAGACTTCTTTTGACAGGTTTATTGATCAGTATACTAATTGGTTGTCACCAAGTTTCTATACATACTGTGTAGATCCATTTGCTTTATTTTCGTAGCGAATATGGCTTAAAAAATCTATACATTGAATAGTTTCCCCAATCTCTATTTGGTGTCAATATTCTGTACATACAAAAAACATATTGTAGAATTGTAATATGATACAATATTAACATTAAACCATTATTGGTATTTCCAAGTCTTCGAATATTTGGTATTAAATCATTAATTTTATGTAATTGAGCACATTCGTCTACAACTGATAGGGACTGATGCTTTTGTTTGGAGCGAAACAATACACAGCCCACATTTCGTGGTTATCTATTCAAATATCGTTGGTATACTATGTTATTTAACGTCAGCTTGCGAACAGACTATAGAATATTATCTATATTTAAACTTAACGCAATTGTAACTATAATATATATATTTAATTTAAGGTCCCAATTGCTCCCTTTCTCCCAATTCTCCCCGGAAGTTGAAAGATTAACGTGCGTGTTCGGAAGCCTGATATTGCATGTTCAAATCCCACAGTTGCAGTATTCGAAAAAATCTAAATATACAAAACTGTTTACGCATTGGGTTAACCAATTGACTGACAGTCAATTCTCGTGAAAACATTTTTTAAAACCTATTGCAGAGATCGGTATACTCCACTTTCAGAGGTAATGGGTTGAGAAATTAGCTGTCAACCTATAACTTTTAGTAAACAAACGTGGTGAAGATAAAATTTCACACTGTACAAACCGATATACTCTATTTATGAAGTGAATATCTTTACACTGAAAAGATTGACATGGCCCACTTTCGTAGCGGATATATATATTTTTTTCTGTGTGGTATACGAGGTATTGCTTTGGCATGAGCGATATATCGAATGAGAAGCACTTTCAATATGAAGAACAGTTAGTTAGTCAGATAGAGATGTCCGATTATTTCTTTTGTAAGGCTTCCTCCATCTCATTATTCTGTCTGGCCTCAAGATATCAATTCAACTAGCGATAAGAATACGAGTAGGGCACGTATTACCGGTTTTAGAAAAAAATGATTTACCGGTAAAGATGGCTTAGTTCCATTAACGAATTATCAGTGAATATTTTTTAATTATCCGCGATTTCGGTACATTATTTTTCATTTTTTAATATGGTAAAAATCATATGTACGTGTAACCTGGCTGATTTTTTACAATGTGCTTAAGTGATTTTTTTGTAAAGTAAACCATTTTTTCTTTTTATCAATGTATATATATTTTTTAATTTGTTGTATATCATAAAATTCATAACGTATATTATTTTACAAAAAAACTTTTAAGCAATCATTTGCATAGACAGTAAGTAATATTGTGTATAATATTGAATACTACGTAATCTAAAAGGGTGAAATAATTATGAATATGTAACTATTTATGTTATATCATAATATAACCTTTATAATGACCGGTAAATAACCGGTTTGTCCGGAATAAATTTCAGTGATTTACCGGTAGTGCCACTTTCTGAGAATTTGGATGCCCTACATACGAGTAGATAGCTTAAATTGATCAGCTCCTACAGCGTTTGTCTTTTCGTCTTTAGTCTGCTCTCCTGACTGGTCGTTTGCTTTTCAATTTCATTTGTGGTTTGCTTCGACTGAAATTCAATCCAAAACCGTCAGATTGATCAAATTGTTACAAGCTGAAGTGGTGCAGTATTTTATAGTCAGAACAACAATTTTGAACAGGTACACACTGTACAATCACATTCTATGATTTATTACTATACAAACATTTTATTAGAGATTATGTTGAGACAATATATATACAGCATTATTTTTCTGTCAGTTTTAAATATTACAGTTTATAAAATTATATCACAGTTTTCCCTAGTTTACTATATGATACATAATGCTATTGAACATAAATGCCTTATTGTAAAATAAATGAAAAAATACTACATATAATTAATTATATATAAGTGAAAAATTACTATCATAGACAGAAAATTTTAAATTGAAAACATTATTTATTTAACATACCTAAACAAATTCAATTATTCATAAGATATTATACGTATATCTCAATAGTGGTACCACGTATGTAAACCGCGCGATAGACAGCATCACAAAACACTATACTTGTATTGTGTTAGTATATATTGAAGGTCTTGTAGTTATGAAGGTGGAAACTTGCAATTTGATACTTTCAAATAACCACGCAAAAATCTAGTAAATTAATAAAAGAAGAAGTATGAAGAAATACTCAAATACAAATCATTCATCGAGTAGACGAAGTTTGTATTGAATTCATGAAATACTCATGAGAAAATAAGTAGAGATATTTTTTCGTATTCAATATTATACTGAACGAATTCATGGGTCTTTAAAATTCAGAAGCTTTCAAGTATCATTTCTCTATGTTAATTTGTCCGTTTTAAATAGCGACTATTTATAAAAAAAAGCTCCTTGCAAAATCGATGTCATAAAAGTTGAATTTTTATTTTTATTTCTTATGTTATCTAGTTTGTTTTCAATTTCGGTAGCGGATTTTATTTACAATTAGAGTTAGATTTACGATAAATTAAAAATAATCTGAATTTTCACCACGGGTATTTGATATTTTGTCAGATATAAATACACAATACAAAAGCTCGCATATCGCCAAAAGGTTAGTCGGTAAATACATAAACCAAATCGCTATGAAATAACATCATAAATAATACTATACATTGATAATGGCTAATAAATAAACAGGCATGTTTCCTTTCTATTCATGCCTACATAACCAACCCCCGAACGAGGTTCCAATGCCAGGTTCCTAAATGTACACCTACCCTTTCCCATCGAGGGGGTGGATCGCGTCAAAGCCTGACTAACGACAGTATTATAATATCGCGATCCGGGAAGAAGAGGCATTGTGGGAAAGGCTGTTATGCTCAGAGCTCTATCACTCGAAGGAAACGGATATGACCATTGTTGTGAAATATATCGAGGGTACGGAATCTCAAATGCGAAAAGTGGTTACTTCTTAATGATTATTGCAACTTGTACGCAAGGGGAGATACGCAAAATAACACCATAAAGCAATGATACAATAACAAAGTTTTATACTGCCTCTTTTAATACAATATATACTTACTGTAAAAAACTTCATGTTAAGTAACAGTCTCAGTATTTTAGACAAAAATATTGCATACAAGTATTTCTACGTACAAACTTAAACAATATATATTTTTGTGTACTTTATATAATCACGTAACATCTGATAGACACTATACAGTTGAATAGCCGATCGACTTACTGTTGGTATGATCTGGGAATGTTAAAAGAGAGTGACCAGTGATAGAAAATTATGAAAGTACTGTATGGTGAACGGTCAGATGATAATGTTTAAGATTGAATAAATTGTATCTGCGATAATATTATTTTTCACAATAATTATAAGAAAAACAGATTTTATTTTTTGCCAGAAGTATCACGCAAATAGCTATCACCAGCCATTTTTCTAGAAATATAATGTATTATCTAATTAAATAGTCGATTGAAATTGATGAAATATGTACGAGTAATAATTTTGGTTATCAGAATGTTTCAGTAGAGTTTTCTCTATTATTTAATATTACTAAGCATATTCGATATAAATTTGAAGTATTTTAAAGATTATCAGATTGATTATCAGCAATCCATTGAAATTTATGTCCTGCATTTTAAATTGTAGCTACGAGAGTTGAAAGCACAATGACCAATTGATTAGTAAGCACGCTTAATAGCAAGGCTTACCAACGTGGCAAACCTAAACCATTATCTATTTAAAATGTACATATTTAAATTGAAAATTAAAAGTATATAAAGAGTGTTGATTGAGTGTGTTTTGTATCAATTAATATATTAATATTAAAAGAGTTAATAATTATTTGGCAAACTTCCATATAATGAAAGAAACAAAAAATAAATTATAATTTAATATATAGCTATAATTATTTAGCTCACGGATCTATTTTACCGATATGTCTATTCATAGAGTGCCGGATAATTGTTTATATTAATATTTTCATAGGCAGTTTGAACATTGTCTATCAACTGTTTACAAATATAAAAATATCACAGTAGTCTTTCTCCTGCGCGTTTTAAATTAAGTCGTTAACGCGGTGTTGCATGCCGAATAACGAAATATTTTGACGAACTAACGAAATTGATTTGGTTACAATCTGTGATGGTATAGTTTTGATAGTTTAACGTAAACTAGATAGATATCCGTAAAAGTAATACACCCGTAGAAGTTTTGTAAATTTGATTTATTTTTTTAATTAAATTTAAAATTAATGACATTTTGAGAATCCCTCGCATAAAAGAATGTTTAAGAATTTTAACGACCATATTTAATCATACCGTAACTGTCAAATACCGCGAATAAATAATTCATAGTAAATATAATAATTAGTTATCCACTGACGAATGTATTTTTTATTTCACTTCACGATTGAATCATAAAAATGTGTTTTTCCATACGTACTTATAATAAATTATTCAAAATATCCCATCGGCGTGGTAGCGTAAATTTTACGATTCTAATAAAGACATAAAATATATAATGAATACAACAAAGATCTGAGCATACAGATAGAGAGATATTTAAATCCTAAATCATTCCGCAAATTGGACATGGCTCATACCAATATATAATTAAATATGGTATTTTACACATATAACGATAAAAAAATATATAAAAATCGACTTCATATATTTCAATATATTTCGCGTCCTAACGAAAATTTCTAAGTATTGCAATATATTGAAAAAAATTGTATTAAAATGCAAGACTTCGGCATTTATTCATGGAATTGAGACTATTTTAATCATATTTTTAATAGTGTTGTAACCGATATGGTTATAAATAATATAATAATTAAGACTGTGTGCTCTTCGTACGGAGAATAGACTGTTAAAAGGACATGCCTCTCAGTTTTTCCAAAATAGCTTTTTTTAAATCACAATGTAAACAACTCAATATACGTTTTATCAAAAGTATGTAAGCTGCAAATGCCGAATTCATATCTAAAATATATTCAGCTTTTATGTTTGAAAAAAGGAAGGCCTATGAAATTTGCGACTACGATGAAGGACTTCTACAACTGCAATTCCTTTGGTGATAGTTTAATAACATATTATATTGATATGAAATTAGATAATAGTTTTAGTTATCAGTTTTAGTCTTCATATATTTTTGATTGTGCTTTTTTTTAATTATTTTGACCCTGTTCCAAAATCATTAAATAAACGTTGTCTGTGGGTTATAGCTTTTCGCCTTTTCAGAGTCGGTTTAAATATTCACAATAAAAAGTTTCTAAGGTTTTCGACGACGATTACTTGGCAAGCCAATCGATTTGATATCTAGTGCTGCGTCTTTGAGTTTAAAATATTATTATATTGTTGCTGGATTTGAATTCGTAACCTTCCATACCATAAAGCGTGTGTTTACCAATCGGACATCCAAGTGAAAAGTGTCCTTGGTCTCTCAATTATTTAATTGACTTGCACAAAAGATTTCAAAACTAGACAGAAAAAAGAATGCTGTGTTATGGAAAAACAGTGGTTTTTAAATATGTTATAAATAAATAATCTACCATCGAGACCGGTTATATTTAAAACACCAGCAATTAGCACTGTAAGGCATGGAGTAGAGACTCAAAAAGTTTGAAAAAATCAGGACACGCCCTGGATTATAGCGATGTATAATGAATGTATGATAATGACTCAATTAAAACAAAGCGAATTATGTATTATATAAAATAGTAGGTAGAAAATCTATTATATAAAGACCCAAATAAATCTATGATATGGCTAGTCAAATAGAAATATATTGCAAAATATATTTTTGTCTACTAAAAAACTTATTTAAACTTTAGTGCGCAATTATGACACCTTATTGTTACGGTAGAGATACCTGTGGTTGTAAAATACGCAGAAAAAAATATGACAAACCATTTATCGCCATGTAATAAAAATAAAACACAAGAAAATGTGTTCGAAAAAATAATTATATGCACATACAAGCCATAGAGGGTTCGTGGAAATAAATATTCTGAGAATTTTAACGATGCGTATTTTTTTTGTAATGTTTTTTTGATTGGATTCCTTTCAACACAACAAGAGATGAATCGTTTGATGTTGGCGTTTGCGGGATGTTCCCACATTATAATATTATTTATACTAATTTAAATTCAAAACAAAACTAAACAAACTACTTGTTTTATTTAATAGTATCGTAAAAAAATTGGGAAGAGTAGCGCATAATATTCATTTAACTAACAAAAATAAATACAGTGGTACCTCTGCCTTGTAATACCTCCAGTCTAGGCGTGAAAATTTGGGTTCAATATACGTCTTTAATTTGTCTCATTTCCTTGGATTTACGCCAAACAGGACGCATACCAAATATTTTATAAGTCCTACTCAGTATAAGTACGTGAATTTAGAAGGGATTAAAAAGTATATGGTTCCACAGTATGTTATGGTATATGTATCTACAGGATAGAATCGAAAAATGAAATAAATACATGAACGTAGATTTTTAATTTTTTTTTTAAGTCTTAGTATTTAAAAAATCGTATCTATAAAGAATACTCGCATTAAAATATAGAAGGAGAACATATTTACTATATTATTTATTAAGTAAGAAATCGATACGTACAATTATTAAAAAACTATAATACTGTATTGATTTTTAAAAGTATATTTTCCATATATAATATCCAGTCACCATAACTACCTAATGTGCCCACCATCCACCCGCCCCGTCCTTATATCCAGTCTTAATCAGGCGTATCCCGGAGATCTGATATCGAGAAACAATCTACCTACTTTATTCGACGAGAATGGCCCGGGAGTAAACATAAATTACCCAAAACTTAGGTTGCTACGCACTTAAGTGTGCTGTGCTGTCACCATAACTTACCAAAATAAGTTTCATAGAAGATACGCATATTGTGATTTTCTGACTCGGAAATAGAAGTGATCAAAGGTCGCGGGGACGATAGCAGAGTAATGGCAGCAAAGCAACGGTAGCAGAGATGCAAAATAGCTATAAATAGGTGAGTCAGCAAGTGAGGAAGTTCGGCAGCGCGACAACGCGTTGTCGTCACAACAACTTGCTCACTTGCTCGCTCACTTATTTATAGCTATTTCGCATCTCTGTTTCCGTCGTTTTGCCGCCGTCGCTCTATCACCTCGGCATATATTATTCCCACGGTCTAAGAGAATAATAAAAATAGATCTTATTTATAGATTATACGTGCAATTCCAGAACGAATCAATTTACAATACGTACGTTTGTTTTGTCAAAAATATACGTTTATTGAGATATTAATTGCTACCATATTACACCACGAAAATAAATGACAAATCCTTGCATTAGATACAAATAAAAATAAAAATCTTTAATAGTTATATTATTGAACCACCTTGTGGGTAGATAAATAATTCTCAAATTAATTTATTTACTACCTCGTTATGCGAAAACGCTGAGGATAATTTACAAGACACCATCAAAAAGGGTATTAAACGTTTCAAAATAAGCGTAAGGACGTGTCATATAAAACCTGATTCGGAAAAAAATATAATGATCGACTGTATATAATGTCTTAACCATTTACAGTGGCGTGCGAATTTTCTATAAGAGTTCTTACAAAATGATTCACAGTATTTATAAAGAAAATTGTAAAGAAACTCAAAAAATACGATATTTTATATTTACTGCTCACAATACGAACCAAAACAGAAAATTGTGTTAAAATAATTATATAAAATATAACTGCAATATAATTTTATCAAAAGACTTCAATATTCACATATACGTGTGATCTAGAAGGTGTGCTCTATAGATCAAGTATCTTCACATCGCGAAGATTTATCTTGATAGATATTTTTCACAGGAATTGGCTGTCAGTCAATCGCTCGACGCATTTGGAAACCAGTCTTAAATCTTGATTTAAAATAAATTTTTGTGGCTGCCGAATTTCAATCTGCAACCTTCGTTAGAAAAGAGCACGCCACAATCACGGAGGCAACTATTATAGTTAATACTATACAATGAATGTAAAATACTATGATAATTATTGAAAGACGAATATTATGGCTGTATATTTATTTTAACTACCACGCATAAGTCGAAAAAAATACGTCGCCAAATACATAATCCTCCTCTGTTTTAAGCTACGATAAAAATGCATGCCCAAAATGACAGCAGTTGGATAAAGCCATGCATAGTATCCATACACCTGCAGGTACAAAAGTCTCAGAAATTTCTTCTGAACCCTCTCCAAGTGGCTTTTCGTGAGTTATATTAACAAACTGTCACTTGGAATCTGGATTGCCACCGAAAAAGATGATCGCAAATTTTATCTACGTATCTTAAAATGATTAAAAAATACTTTTAAAAAATTCGTTTATATATAATGTATTCTAAATGTATTATAAAATAATAAAAACTATGAAATGTCACTGATAATTCCACGATATGATTCATATTTTTTTTGTAACAAATCCGGAATGTTACTTTTGCCTGTTAAAACAAAACCTCAAACCAACTTATACAATAATTCGATAGAAGGAGGTGGCTTCAAAACTTGTCTATAATCATCCTGCTGAAATTTGAGAATTTAAATTTCGTGAAATATACGAAATTCTCGGAAAATATTCAAACAGTACAGGTGTTCCTATTAGGCGTGCCTTATATTTTAATAATATCATATTACAATTGTAAGGTTAAGCATAATATAATATACATTTCAAAGAAATACGAATTAAAGGTAAGTATCTTGTACATATATTAGAATCACTAACTAAGTTGATAATAAATATATACCATATAACTGGTATGGCATTTTTATTACACGCTACGTAAAAAATGTTGGGCTGGTATATGAAAAGTATTTTTTAATCAAGTCCGCTATGAATATAGACCGGATGAATTTCAATTGCAACACTGGTCAGTCATATTTTTGTATGCAAGTAAAACAAGGAAGAGCTTTTTAAAATACAAAATATCACATTTTTAAATAATGAAAATTTTGCAATACTTACGGAAATTTCATCGCGAACTATAAGAACTTATAACTTTTCAGGAATGTCTTTTAATGTTTCATATTTAAATGTTATTTAATATATTCCGTATTCAAAAGGCTTCCTGTTTTTAAGTTTTGTCTGTATTTTTGAAGGTAAAGTAAATTGTAATACATGTATGTATATATATATATAAATATAAAATTTTGTGTGAATATATTATAAAATATACATATTTTCACGTTCAACTTAATGTATTATAAAATGACATTTTTGACAGCTAATACGATTTCAAAAAATAAAATGCAAATTTTTAAAACATTATTTAAATTTTTTTGGCGAAATTGAGCTTAGTTGAGCATGAATCGGTTAACAGATTTAATTTGGAATTATCAAGTCAAATAGTAAATTTTTATAAATATCCTTCCTCTTTTTATTTTTTTCCTGTTTGACAAGTGATTTTTTTATGTTATGATATAGTTTTATCATGCTTTGCTCATGTATGCTAAAAATACATTTAAAATGTATGTCTTACAATATATGTCTACTCAGTAGCGTAAAGGTAAGCGTGGGCACCTAGCATTAGCGGAATTTATTTATTTATTTACTTTATACATGTTGTAATATCACAAATTATAAGTTTA
>JAGVSQ010011849.1:0-11988 GCA_022683975.1 Rhyacophila evoluta | reverse complement strand
AAAAAACGATTTTTCAAAAATGTGCGAAATAGCAAATTGTGCGAAAGTCGAGTGTACGAAAGCTGAGGTCCGCCTGTAATTACTATTTATTTATAAATTTTGTCATACTGTAAAATAACCTTGTCAGATTCAATCGTCTTATTTCTAAAATATCTAACTCGGTAAGTGATTCTTGACTACGGAAAGACACGATAGAGGTGTGGACGCCTAAAACGACTGTTACATTAACGTACGCACATTCGATTTGAGTAGGGCGAAGATAACCTAACGTATTTTCAACGGCCCATTTTCACAGCGAAATTGCTGGAAAACCAACTTCATAATTTATTACAAATTGTAGTTCTGCTTTTATGGCACTTGGAAGATCTGTATTTGAGTAGTTTTACACACGGTATTAAGCTTATCAGTCGACATATTGACTTATCAAGCATGTGGATACTACACGCAATTGTGCTATATTATATTTGAAAAGTACATTTTTTGCAAAGTTCACGCTTTTTTGGCTTGTAAAAATATTATCTTTACAGAGTTTAAATTTATTAATCGTAATTGCCATTAACGTGTAATCGGACGCTCAGTTATCTTCACGTCGGTAAATCGGTAGTCCATTGAGTGCTAATTTCAAGTTTCATTTATTTCTAACAGCCATTAAAATTACTTTTTATATTCACATTATTGTGTGGACTCTTATTACAATTATGTCCTTAAATTTAATGGACCATTTTAAAAATGCATTTGTGGATATTAAATTTAGAAGGTCTTTTCGTATGTGTAGCAATGAACAACACTATTACCGCGGACACAACAGCATACCAAAGTAACGTTCGGCGGTTCGTTAAATGCGAATTGATTGTGTTAAATATTGTAAGCGGTTAAATTATTAAACCGGTGAAGCAATGGCAGCATTCGTATTGCATTCGATTGTCAGGTGTTTTCGTTAGACACATTGCAATGTGAACAAAAGTACAACCGTCACATTCCCTGGTACTTTGGCTCGCGCTTAAACTAATTGAAACTGAAAATCGGGAATAATTTACTACATTATATTTAAGAAGATACGTGTGTGGGATCTTCTCTTCTTCTTTCCCTAATTCTTTATCATTTTTTTACAACAGACTAAGAATGTATTGCGGTACACGAATATGACGTAAAGGTAGTTTTTACTTATAGACCAATACCTAATATTGTGATGTAACATGGAATGTTCGCGCAGAGACCCAGAACAGCCGGTGTAATCTGTTCCTAATGAATTGTAAATGTTTTACCAAGTTTTTAACCTTTTCTGACAAGTTAGTTCAAAATGTTCCACTTAAGCGAATGCGCTGAATTCTGTATATTGAATATTACGTTTATACACAGTATGATTCTTGGTTCATTCGGAAGAACCATTCAAAAAAATTATATATTTCGACGATCGACTCTGGTCTGTTGAGTGACCTTTTGGTAGACATATCGTCATAATGAGTCATATTTAATCCTTGTAATTTACATGCTACTCCTTTATACGTAAAAAAATCATTATCATATAAAATAATATACCAAAAACCAGATGCTATTTTTGCAATACATATTCGTTACCATTTGTGTAGAGAGAGATTCGCGAAATACTGGCTTATAATGGAATTTTGTGCGTCATATTATGATGGTATAATTCAAATCAGCCGAAGAGTGGTTCGTTATGGAGTAAATAATTTGTTCTGTTATAATCGGGCCACTATTTGAGAATATTCGTGTACCTACGTATTTACCGAGCTAGAGTGCAAAAACAAAACAAACAAAAAAACCATCGCAATCCGGTCGTAATTTTTAACATGACCCAGTCACGACATAACTCATTTAACAGTTCTTAAATGGATACCCACAATATCACCTCACTTTAAACATCCCGCGCATGTAAATAATTTTATTAATTTTCAATGGTTCTATAAATATTATATAAATAATATTATATATATAAATATTATATATATAAATATCTATAAATATATAAATAATAAATATTATCATACGTCATCATATTATATTATCTACTCAATTCCAGTACTCCAGTGGTGTGCTACACTGCTAAATTGTAAGATGTTATATTATTTTCAAACGCGAAATGGTTTTCAGTGTTTCTATGATTATGTGTGATAGAAGTGCTGCAGTTAATTGTCAATTAGTTGCGTTATTTAATAAAAAATTGCCATCAGGAGAATCGCATATCGCTTTTGTTCGTTTCTCGTCGTTAGTAATGCGGCCTCCGATTAAAGATATGCTGTGTATTTTATTTATACAATATAATCTATCGAAGTTAATCAGCTATACGACTAGCTTCCATAACAGCTGATGATTATATGTCCATATCAAATGTATGGTATCCGCTTATTACACACTATGCGTAGTTATTTTGGGTAGTGTGCGATTAGTAAATTACTTGTACATTTAATTAAACGTCTTGGATGTCAGATAATCACACGACTGGGATATTAATTGGTTGTTAGTTTTATTTTGTGATTTGGTGTGATTTTATATTCAAATGAATGCATTGGCAAACTTTCAGATATTGGATTGCGACAATACTCTTTACGTATGAAAGTCGCAGAAAAACGTACGTCTTCTATATGCTGTGTACTATGCGACGGCAGGCAGGGCCATCGTCTGAACATATTGCATTTTAACTCGATTTGACACTGTGCTGTATTTGAAATCATATTAAATTGTATGACACGTACGACTTTGAATTTGTTTATTATGTCATGATATCAGATTATACATGTTTACGAATGTATTCGTGGCAACAGCATGCATATGTGTTTGTTGCATTTATTAGATAACTTCTGTGATTTACTATTTCGGATAAATGTATTGCTTTTCTTATTAGAAGCGAATAAGTACTGACATATTGCGCAACACAATAATTAATTACTTTGCACAAAAAACTCATTAGTCGTAATGTGAATGCAAGCAAAAAACGACTCAAGTTCTGCTCAATGTAAAATTCAATTATATGTTCAATCTAGTTAATCTAAGCTGTCTGTAACTACATAATGCGTAGTCTACAAATTGTATGTAATTTTCGATTCAAAGCCTCTTTCCTATGCGTGTAATATACGAGTATGCGTATATAGTAATGTAGTCTCGGCGTCTTTTCGCCGGAGATAACACGTTATTCTGTTTGTCGGTAAACAAATTTCTTCGCAAATTGTGTCGAAGGCATATTTACTTTACGACCAGGGTCTGTTATCCCGGGATTTCGCCTTGCTTATCTCCGATATCCGGTGATTGATTTTTCAATACCACGTGAATATGTTTTCTTTTTTAACACGTTTTGTTGTTTTAATCGAATAATCGTATATTTGTTATATAAACGGCGACAGAAAAAGTCTCTGCAATTCGAATGTCAAAAACATTATTAAAACAAAAAACAAATTATAGTAATATAACGGACATTTTTTTGAAAAATAAATTTGAATTCCATTATTTCTCCCGCTGATTGATAATTTTTCACTCATGTAGTAGATAAAAATCAACAATTATAAATGTATATATGATTAGATGCCATACAGCGTCGGTGGCAATATTCAACATCGAAATATCAAATATATTTATTGCATTCTTGATCTCAATTTTTCTAGTAAAAAATGATTAAGTTGAATTGGGGAATAAAATGGAGGTATCTTGCTTGGTTGCACGTTCTGTATTATTATTTTAAATGAAAACTTTTATGTATCTCCCTCTCCAG
Source organism: Rhyacophila evoluta (assembly GCA_022683975.1). Lineage (NCBI taxonomy): Eukaryota > Metazoa > Arthropoda > Insecta > Trichoptera > Rhyacophilidae > Rhyacophila > Rhyacophila evoluta. Next base: position 8,264 of record JAGVSQ010011849.1, on the reverse strand, counting down.
AAATTCAACTTTTATTTTATCCAACTGAAACATATAACGTTTGAATATATCGAAAATATATTGTCAAATTTTTAGTTTATTTAAGGATTTCTCATAAATATCGACGTATCACTTATGTCAATACATACAATGTGTTGGGAAATTCAATTGCATTTAAAATAAATTACAACCTTCGACTACTCCGTCACGTCTGTTATTGAGTCATATATTCTTCACGACGATGCATATGACTTAGGTCTTTTGTTATACAATATGTATGTGGTTGAAATGTAAGTAACTATTAATTAAATAAACAGTATTGCAAGAGTGTCACCAGCTGTTTTCGTATTAGCATAAATATAGACACACATACATATTACTTCCTTACATAATACACAAAACGCTTCCTACGAATTCTTACACATCAGTCCAGTGAAATGTTGTCTGCCTACGGAATATTTTTGTTAAATTAATTTTAAATGTGTCTGTACATATGTAGCAACAATTTTCCGTGAATAAAATTACACACAGGCCGTCTTCACATGCGCTTACCGCCAACGTATGTATATTCGATAAAAGCATAAAATGCCCGCTGCGATCGATCGAATATAAATATATCTGATGCGATAAATAATGTCCAGGAAAAACTGGCCGCTTGGACTGCGATATCGAAGGAAAAATAAATGTTTATATTTATATATATATAAATCAACCGTCTGGAACTCTAGAATGTATATTTTCCTTCATTTTATTTTTACATGTTGGAGACCGGAAATTCTACTTGTGATTTCGGATCGTTATCTATAATTTGTCGAATATGTAAATTTACGATTCGATGCGTGTCTATTATGAGAATTTTCGAACTTTTCAAAACACGCAAATTTTTAACAATGTAGATAGAGTAAATCGTGCGAATTATGCGCATATACGAATGTGCTACGTAGCAAAGGGGGCAACTTGGTTTAATTTATAGAAAGAATGTAGAGAATAGGTTTTTTTATTTTCCCAAATTTTTTATACCTTATAAGATTTATTTTAACGTATTTCTTAGCTGATATGCGGTTTTAAATTATGGAACGTTTTCGCATTCATAATTTTTCAACGTATGCTAAAAAAAGCCTAGAATGATTTTTAAATGTGCTTTTTCTAGAATGTATGATGCATTAGACTCTTACGAATAACTAAACCTCCGGACTAGACTGTGCATACTTTCATGCAGTCAAATATTGTATATAGTCGGTGTAGTATTTGGATTTGAATGAAAAATACATCGTCATGTATGTTTATAAAGAATTACACGATCGTAAAGTCGTTTAATTACTCCGACTTATAGAATAAGCCAATTATATTGTCTATTTGATTGGTTTGGATTCGTTAATCTGTCCAACTATCTACGATTCAATCCGCTACCTTTTCATTTAACCGGACACTGTAAACCAAATTAATACGGCATGTAAGTTGTTTCAAAATACCGTATCCATATTTGACTCGCACCTGTTCTTAAAATTTACCATATCGATTGTCTCTGGACTTATCATGCGAACATAAATATTTAAAACGACATGTCGGCGTGAATGCATTTCATTCTTAAAACATAAAAGACTTTCATGACCGGAAATAAAAGAAACTTGTCTGATTCGGAGGCAAGCGACAGGTTTAGTGAGTATGTTCATCCTTAGTAAACCACGTGGATGATTTATTGGTAGCACGTGTTCAGTGTGTTGAAATGTGTATTTATTTTTGGTATTAAACTATTGTTGTGTCATTTGTATTTTGACAAAATTTCATACGAAAGCTGGCGTACGTACTAACTAAAAACTTCGAGGGTTGTCTAGTTATCGACTGCATACACTATACATTTCATGACAGAAAAGTTTTGCGTTTCAAATTTTTTTTTTTATTGAAGTTTAAAAAAATCGTCGGGCTATGGGCAACATATCTTTATAAATGTATTCGTTCGTTTATTTACTATTTTTTCTTTTTATTTCGTGTAGTACTGTATTTTATCGCATATTTATGGTCAGTAGTTTATTTACAATAATCTGTGAAAAATCACATTATTAACCATTCTAAGGAATTAACGGTCTGAACTTTATAAACCATTAATTTTATGATTGTTAATTTAATTAAGTTTTCATTGTTCTATATATTCTTATTGACCATAGTATTTTTAATTTAACATCTTCACTTTGAACTTTGTCAAGTTCTAAAAATCTGTCAAGCTTAATTAATAGCCATCAAAATTTAATCTTCCAGAGCATTTATATTTATAGCGCAAAAATAAACATATTAATAGTGACATTAGGTGTCCAAAACGTATTTCTACGTTTGCGACCGCTACTTGATTAATACGATATATTTTTAATAGTACCTCTGAAATAATCGAAGACTTAGTTTAATTTTTATATCGTATTTTTCTTACTTTGTTTCAGGTACTTACTTTGATGACGATCTTCATGTTTCTCGAATGTCATATTGTCCTCTCCGTCAGTTAATGTGACCATACTCTGGAATAAGGTAGAAACGGTTGAAAGTTGATTCATTTCACTAACCTATTTAATAATATATGTATTTACTGTTTTATTATAATTTAGGTTTTGTAAAACGTCACGAAGATATGACAATATGCACTATTGACGCAGAGAACAGTCTCCATATTGGAAGTCCACACAGACCTAATAAAAATGGTGGGCCATTAGTCTCCTTGACGTATTTTTTTGGAAAAGTCAGCAAGGTGGCTTCCATCAAGTTAATTTTTTACCTGTCATACGCCCTCTTAAATATAAAGTACGTCTCTTGCAAAGTTGTTCAGTTTTCTGACCTCATTATTTAAGATTCATTTGATATATTTGTCATTGGACACGAACTCATTACAGGGAATAATGCGGCGTCCGTCGAGGTCATACATAAATAGCAGCTGACTGCACGAGATGCCCGGCCTGTTTTAACACATATTTTGTTCAGTGCTTTGGTATGTTCTCATAAAATATCGATGGCTGAGTGGTAGACATGTGTAATTCTAATCCTACTAGATTTAAAAAAAAACCACTGATGGTTTAATTAATTCTCGCTAAAAAAACTGTCAAGTCGAGTTTTCACGCTATGGAGATCCATATTTTTGGAGTAAATATCTTCATACTGTGGGGATGTATATACTCGATTTTCGGAGCGGACATGGTGAAAAAATACAATTAATATTATTCGTCATCGTTGTTTTTTCTGTTTAGTACCAACTTTTTCATCACTAAATCTCAATAAATCATTCGGTTTTTAGCGTAAGTGTAATTAGTAGTGAACGCCTTAATAATGTGCGGTATTAGCATTTGTTTTTTTTATATGTATTTAAGTTCTGTCCAGTCACCAGTATGACATTGTAATTACATCACTCGGTCACTTCAAATATCGGTTGTATAAACATGAGTCCCACGCGATACCAAAAATCGTATGAGCAATTCTATTTCAATATCTCTATAATTGAGTGCTCGCAAAATCGAGTGTAACTGAGAAAAGTAAGGATGGGAACAACGCTGCGGCATTAAAAGCTCATACCGTCGATACTTATGACTTTTCGCCTGGCGAGAGTTCAGCTTTTTTATGTGGGTCGACAGTCGCGAGTCGACGGTGGCCGCCGCGTGCGGAACACATGGAAAATGTGCCACTCACTAATATTGGGCGACTGCCAGAAACCTTTTGTTGGATATTAACGGTTTCAAGTATTATTAATCCACTAACTGGTTCACGCTTCCGTTTTGTATTTTTGGACATATCTAATGTTTGCTTTTTTATTAATAGGACTTGCATTATCCGCTTATCCCGCGTACGGTAGGTCATCGGAAATTATATTAAAAGACAAACTAAATAATGGTCACATTGCTTTTCTCACAGATACATTAGACAACGCATATTTTTCTCAAGATATGAACATATTATTAGAAGCTAGCTGTCAAATATGAACTACAATTTGCACTGTTAAACCACGTAAAAGTGGCAAAATTTCGCCTCGAAAGTGAAACATGTAAATCTATATGTGAACATATCCACTCCATAAACGAAGTATACGGATCTCCTCAATGCGAAGAGAGATGGGCGCCAGTAGCTCAATCCATTGCGTCCGGTCCTACATCATTGAGTGCTTAAAAATCTTTATCAATTATGAAATTGACATCGACAGTCTCAGCACACTGAACCCCACGCGCTTACCTTTCGGCCATCGGGGGTCAATAGAAATATTCACCAGATTAAAAATACTAATGTAGTAAAATCACGCACAGAAATATCTATTCCACGACCGGTCCACGGATGGTTCTCTCCAAAATCTAATTGACAATATCCGGCTTCTGTAGAATACGCTGAAATATTGGAACACGTCGGAATGTTTAGTTATAAATCGTTGGGTCGGCGATAATATCTGAAAAATGTTTTTGAAAAGAATCCCTTGATATATTGAAATTAAAAATGTGTATTTTCATATTTGTTCAGCGCAGTTTTATTAATCAATATTGTCCATACATATAGTCTCATTAATTAGAAAGGTACATTAGACACACTTTTTCTACCGCACGGTTTCAATGTTGTCATTAACGGATATTGTAGTTTTGGACAATGGCTTTACGTAGCTTTCTCGTACGGCCTATTGTATGTTATATCCAAATTTCGTTCAAATAGCAATTTAATATGACCAACGGTAAGTAGTAACGCGTTACTTTTTTTATCATTTGTGCCGTGAAAATATTTTTTCCTTTAAATTTTAATAGGTTTCATTAATAGTAAAATTGAGAAAAACAACTCCGTAATATTGTCGACACAAACGCTGTAGTAATTCCATAGCCAGGCAGCCGATTGTATGTTCGCCGTTCATTTTTTTATAATTCAACAATTATTTTACTTTATTACTTACATTTAGCAATAATTAAATGCTTTCCGATAAAATTTCAACACGTTACGCGTGACATAAAATTAAAATGTCGTAAACGTTTATAACGTAAATTTTGTATGCATGTTATTCTAAGAATTTTTGATTAATAAAATTTTTCACCATATTGCAACTCAGATGTTTATTTAATTAATTAATAATTGAATGAGCGAATAAATATTGTTATATGTACACCGTAGAATGCCAACGAGACGACCAAACACTAGCTCCAAGTTTGATCAAACGGATTTTTAGAAAGCCTCATGTGGTGTCCGTATGCTGCACTTACGGAACGGACATGGGAGAAGAATATAGATAATACTTATAGTTTCGCAGACAATTATTACTGATTCGAATGTTACGTCTTCGATAAATCCTTTTGTAGATCGGGGGAATTATTTCATGTTAGATTTGAAATAATATTTTTAAATTCAGTAAATACATCTTGGTCCCAAAACAATTTTTGTAAAGAGAAAGAAAAGCAGATAAATAGGAAGAAAATTATACACATAAAGTTGCTTTTTTCTCTCATTTTCCATATGACAAATTGTCAAGGTGTGAAGGTAATAAGATAATGTGCCTACTCATAATTAAACATGTTCTTTGCGTCATAGTGATTGTTTTATAAATACCGTTTATACTAAACATATTATTCTCTTCTAATTTTAACATGATATATATTTTGTATTTGCAAAATTCATTTGAATTTTTAGTGCTTTCGTTGATTGCGCGCTTGAATCCCGTGGCTATATTCGTATTTATATTTTGTTGGTTTATCATAAAATATCTATTAATATACCAAATTGATGTATATGGATGTCCAAATAATTCAAATATAAAGCAGTAAAAACAAAAATTTCTGCGTTATAATATTTTAAAGCTAATTAATATGACGACCCCTTGTTTAAAAAAAATAAGCCACACAGTATCTAATGTTTGAAATTAAGAGATTTTCATTTTCTTCAAAATATGTAATTCTTTTTGCTTTTAATTATACATTTTGCCGTGTTGTCATTTTACACGCAGGTTCTTCTTTTATTTTTTGAATTTTTCACCGACTGTATAATTGGTCTCATTGAAATTATTAATTCCTGAACGCTCTAGATATTCTGATTTGTGATGGGGATTCATCGATGTTATCTTTCGCAATGGGTGTATTTTTTGAATGGTCGTCATTGTCCAGTTTGGTTGCAGTTAATTATTTTAAAACCAAAATCGTGCACTCTTTTCACGATCGCATTCATTTCGAACGACTCGACCATTACATATTTCGTCGACTCGTTTTTTTTTACTTGAGCTGTGTATGTGCGAGTATATTAAATTCGTGTACTCGGGAAATCGAAGACCCATCTGAATGTTTTTCCAGAAAACATTATGTATGACAAAAACTCAGTATATTCGGATGTTGTTGAAATTATTATCTAGTTTCAAGTTGACTATTGCCATTGAATATATTTTGTCGAATAAACCACTCTCTCTATGTATATACATATTTAATTTTTGTACGAACTGATGAACTTGGCTAGTCTTTTCCGTATTACCAATTACGCTAGGAATTCCTGTTACAGATTTGTGCGGCTAACAAAAATTTAATTATAACTAAATTGATTTCATTTAGTTGTACCATTAAAAAATCATAATATTTTTTTTGCTCGTTAAAAATACTTAGCGAATAAATACCACTTGATAACGTTTACCAATCCCATATTGTAGATATTGAATGCTATCTGACTAAAGTCAATTGTGTGCACGGACTGGATATATACATATGCTTTGGAAATGTTAATAAATATATCCGATTGGTTAAATGCATTAGCAATATTGTTATCGCTGAAACTAAATGTTTTAAAATACGATAGTGCACTTCGGTCTGATCTTATCATTTGTGATTATAAGAGTATAGGTCGCACCAACTTAACCATATCATAAAGTATCTTTTAAAAGCAATTATCTTTTAATGGTGAGTGAAATATGACACATAATGTGAAGATTTTATTAAGCCGGTTCTCTACCGTGAGCGAAGCTATGCTAGTACTAATATAGCTAAGGGTTTTGCATACTTTTGTCTCCACCGCGAACGAGAGCTAAGCGATGTGAGCTAACTAAGCAAGCTTGGTGCGTCGTTCGGTCTGTTGCAAGTCGAATGAAGCTAATGTCGAGCTCTCACGATTCAACTTTCATTGACCGATTATAGTTGATTGCCAATTGGCATAACATTCTTCGTTGTGGTAGCTCACCGAAGTTTTTTTTTGCAGGTGGAGATTACAACTGTTGGATTAGTACGTAGCTTGCTTCACTGAGCTCATTTCGTTCAGCTCACGCCTATTCGTTTGCGGTGGTGATTCGGTTTAAAGCTTTTGTTAGTTCCTTATACATCTTAAACCTTAGGGATATCCATGTTGATATTCGATCTTAAGTATACATCCGATCGAACCTAATCCGTAATACTAGTCAAATGACGCTCAATGTATGCTATTACATCCAGCGCGAATGTTATTTTATACATTGACGAATGATTTCTAAAACAACATTTTTTGGGTGGTAGATATTCATATTCATTCGTATTCCTGAGTTCTGCCAGCAAATATACTAAGGCGGACTGTATATACAGTTGAGTCGACAAGCCATAAATAAATGTACCTATCTCAATAGTATTATAGTATTTACCGTGGATTTGCGGGAAAGTATGCAATCATATATTCGAGTACAGTGGTTCAAAAGAATACAGCCATTTTGTTTAGCTAATGGTTAATTGCCCTTAAGATATATAATACATAATACTAAGCCTTCAGAATGTTTAGGTATGGTTGTATAATTTCATCTGCAGTAATGCAAATGCGTTATTCTCAAGTACGCCTCCCGTATTCAAAAGAATCAATAATACTATTTCGAAATATGCTTCAGCTGTCGTATAGTTAACTCATTCATGAGGTCATTATCTTATTTGAACGCAATTTGCATACTAGAGAAAGTATTATTGACATCAGAAACTGTTCTCGCGTTATGTAAAATAATATCAAAAGGACAGTGGCCTACATAGAATTTTAATAACCGTTTGAAATGCGTGTGTGCCACGTTCTGAATATTTTAACGTAGAGTCGTAAAGAATCATATTGATTAAGTTAGCCATGGGTGGTAAGGAATTTGATGAACATTATGTATGAACTAGCTTATATTTGTTATTAATTAGCCTCTCTACTATTCTTCTTCTTCTTCCATGTTCGTTCCCTAAATGGAGCATATGGACACCACGTGCTTCCTCCAAGAATCTCTGTCATACCTGCATCCCGTAACTCCGCCGAATACATTCCATAGATAAGTATTTAGCGGCCTTCCAGGACGCCGACGACCGGTCGGCTTAAAAAATAAGCAG
>JAGVSQ010011848.1:0-11509 GCA_022683975.1 Rhyacophila evoluta | reverse complement strand
TATTATTTTTTTATTATAATTAAATATTTTTAATGATTGATTCAATACACCCTGATTAAATGTTGCCAGTTTTGCGAATGTTCCAACACTGAACAGTGTGAGTTGTCAGACCTACCCATCGCAAATAGATATCTAGCCTGGTATGTAATACTAGATGTACTCTCAAAACATGGTCTACACAACGGCAATTCAATACTACAAAAAAAATCGCAAAATTTTTGTTTTACCGTAACACTCAAGATATAAGATATTCATAATACATACAATGGTACATTATTAAAGATATTTTTTTAATATTGTCTATTACTGTAATTTTGTTTATAATGTATTATTAATTTGATGTCCGACTAATAAAATACATGTTTACGGTTCTTATTAAATAGATTTAATTATTTATCGGCAGGAAGCAACGATAGATCCACTGTTGGGAATAGTAGTATTTGAGATGCAAATTTAAATTTAAATAAATAAGCAATAAGTCAGCGGGTTGTTACAAGTTTCAAGTACCAATATCAATATACATATTATTTAAATTGCTTAGAGAGCAGTAATTGCTTGTGACGTCACGGGGCCAATAACTCTACAGATATGAAAAAAATCAGGCCAGGTGGAACTGATATTTTAGTTATCAATTATGAACGCATCGATATTGTTAATTTTATAATGGTTTATAACCGAAAATAAATCAATATTTTAACAATTTAAAGCGGATTAAAAATTTTCCTCTTGCAAAATCAATTTTCCAGTGCAAATGTGATTTTATTATAGTATAATAATATGTAGATAAGTTACTACATTTATTTATATTTTTAATTGTCATATTATTATAAAAGATTCTGTATTTTTGCGAGGCTTAATCTCGCAGCTGCAATGTTTAAAAAAATAGAATTGCAGGATTGTATATGCAATACGTTAAGCAAACTGCTGACAATCATTTCAGTTGAAAAAATCTGACAAATTAATTCTTTACAGTAGAGATCAATATACTTTTAGGATTTAGAGATTCATCTATGCTAACTGTCACAGCCAATATGGTAAAATTTTGCATTGATATTATATACAACCACTACTTTTCAATCAGGAAAAATATAAAATACAATTTAGTATAAATACAATAGTGTTTGTACCACAGTTTTTTTTTTTTTTGATAATTTATTACGGTTTTAATATCAATATGTGTCATGGCATATCTACAAAATAAAAATATTATATTTGATCATATAAATATATTACATGATTAATCATTATTATGAGTTGTTATACACCATCCCATGCTATAATAATACATAAATTAGATCCGGAAAATTACATATAAAAACAAAAATACTAATATGTAACAATTATGAGGCTGAAATCAGCGACAATTAAATCACGAGCGCACTACACTAAGTTATTATGTGGGTGGCAAGACCGGAGTCAGGGGCGGATCAGTCAAGAATTAAATGCAATTAAAAGTATTTTTAAAAAATCAGTAACCGTTATGAATAAACTAAAATATTCATTACATTACAACAGGTGTATAACATATTTAAATTAGACCTTTTAAAATTACTTAAAAAAAGTTGAAAATAATATGATTATAAGCCATAACAACTTCTACCTACATGTAATTTGATCGCAACATGCTTTAACAACTTAATGAATATTGTTACTAGAAATATGCAAATTATATGCCATACTGAAATAAGCCATACTTTCTAGCATATTAACTACGTTTTTGTGCAATTCTGTTACAAATATTGTACATTTGTATGTCACCGTTACATCTATTCTCCACTAAAACTACTTATAGGCGTATATACTAATATTAAACATATGCTAAATGGGTTAAGGCCTTGCCCGGGATTTACCAATAAAAATATCAATAAATTATTTATAATTTCAGCTAATTGACGAGTATTAACACCTTTTGCCGGGTAATGTATAGTGAGTGACCAGTATTATTTATTTATAAAGTACAATAGTCTATTTATCCCAATATACTGATTGTAAGGTCCTTAAATTGAATTTCTTCCTTATAAAAAACTCTCTATGATTTCAACGATGTCATTATGAAATGAAAAAACTTCGACCAATATTAACAGAAACACCTAATTATTTTGGATAACATCTAGGACCGGTATGCGTGTGCGTATTGGATCATGTTGGTATATGTGTATTGGGCAGCATCGATATTATTGAGTCCCAGATGGGAAGAAAATAACTATTTTTTGCAGATAGATACAATAGCTTAGTATTCAGTGTATCAAAGACATTTGCTCTAGAATGCTGTATTTTGTGTTTCTGTCGTTATTTTCATTTATTGAACTTATTTTTTATTATTTGTCTATTAATCATAATAAAATGATTTTTAAAGCTAGTTGCTTAATAACTTAGTATTTTTCGCATAATTTTAATTTAAATATAATTTTTAACTACACACTTGAAGTCCAGCACCGTAGCGTTTGGTATAGTGAAGCAGGAGTTAATAATTTCAGTACAGGCATTATTATAACGAAAGTAGTTTGGCAGTGAATGGGTTAAAATGAGTGTGCAACTTGCATTATAACGAATAATTACAAAAACACCCGTACTAAATTAACAAAGAATACCGAATAAAAAACAATTATATTCCTTATTGAAACATAATCAAAGGGTATACCGTGAATGAAAGAAGTGTGTGGTATAAAAATACAAAGCAAAATGTTGGTATTTCGAACAAAGAAAACGCTACGGGTGCAAATTCGAAGATAAAAAAATATTGGTAGCTTCGAAAGGGGTATACATGACAAATCGATTTGCGATGTACGCAAAGTTCAGGCTGTGAGAAGTATCGAAAGAATGCTTTTTACTGGACACTGAAGAAATTTGCAGACAGATAATAAAATGCTTACTTGATATCGAGCAGCTTTACTGGATCAGTTACGCTCCGAGGTAGCGTAAATCAATCAAAATCATGTGGAATATGCAACATAAAGCCATAATGTGTAAAAACCTTGAATATTTTTCATCTCTAAAGGGAATGCGAAAGAATCGATGTGTTTTACCAGAGATGCTGTAAACTAGCATATGGTATCTGGAACTTATTCAATAAGAAACTGATTAAATTAATTCGCTTTGATATTGATTAAGATTATAATGAGAAAAACTAATGGGTTATATCAAAACCTGATAAAGCCGTATCTCATAAATTAATATTTGAAAAAGTCTTTTATTCATCTTCGGTAACAAAACAAACAACAAGACACTGAAAAATCAGTTGCATTTTTTAAAATTTAGCCACAGATTTCCCTACTTCCGGTCAGCCTAATTCAATCCTTCGCAGGATATTTGCCAATTTAGTTTTGGGATAGATAAGACTAATTTTAATTTTACGTACTTTGTATTATTAAGGCTCTATATATATTAATACCATATTCGCTTCCGAAATGGTGCATATGGATCTACACATTATGAATATATCTACATGGATCTCCGTAATCTGAAGACATGTCTTGACAGATTTTTTTCATGAGAATTTTTCACCTAACTCAATGGACATCTAGTCTTTCATATTCATTTATTTTTTAAATCCATCAGCTTTGAGAATCGAACCCACAATATCGGAATAATAAACGGCGCACGCTAACTTCTCGACTCCCGATCAACTAACTAAAATCAACTTGAATGATTAAAACTTTTGATTAATGCTTTTTATTATTTATTTTATGCATGTTGTAACATCACAAATTATATGTTTAATACATTAACAACACGATATAAATATGACTATAGTAATAATATTAAAAACATATAAAGAAAAAATTTATATATATACAGAAGGAAGAAGAGGGTGTCTACCGAGTAAGTAATGTATATAATAGTATATAAATATAAACTCACTCACCTAGGTGAAAGATATTAATATCCGAGGCAATCTTATTAAACATTACTACTTCTCTCCACATTTGCATGACTACTGGCAGGATAGTCCTGCATTTAGGAATGAAAAACAGCTGATGTTCTCGGTAGTCTGATTTCTGAGGTAGTTATCAGGGACATACGGACCAATATTAGCCAGAGCAGCAGAGTTATCAATAAGAACACGCGTAAGTCGAAAAAAAATATGTCGCCAAATACATATTTCTCCTCAGTTTTAAGCTATTGTACAATAAGAAAGCATGTCAAAAATGAATGTATCATACTCTATTAAACAGCGTTTGTAAGTTATTCAAACAGATAGACAGGACGTATTTAGAATAATGTGGATATACACAAATTAAATGAGTTTTATTTTTAATTCAGTGGCCTATAATAATAGTTATAGTAACATAAGGAAGTAAGCGTATATTAAAATCACTGAAAATGCAAATTCTTATAAAAAGTAATGTCGAAGGCGAAGATATCCGAATTCATCATGACGGAAACATGAGCCGTGATTCCGCTACACGACGTAACTCTATACGCGACTTCAACAAATTTCCATTCCTCTTACACGACAACAAAAGGATAATGGAATTTCGTAGTCAACTCAGGGCGTACACTTTTATTTTTTTATATAGAAAACCATGTTTACGTTCCTTTGTGTTTTGCTTGTACACTCAATGGATTGGGCCTGTGACATGTTGTGGAAATTTATTACAATATAAAATAAATTCCTAATAACAATTCGTCAATTAAATCTTAAATTCGATATATTTATATGCATATTAGCAACCATACAGGTTAGGTCGATATGAAACTTAAGATTGTAGTAACCCATATGCTTAATTTAATATACTTTACTTCAATTAACGTATCGCATCTCAAGGTATATTTGAACATTCAAAAAATATTACAGTAAAATATATTTTGTCTTTTCGGCAGTTTAGAGGTTAGCTTACACGCCTTGTATCCGGGGAATACAGGTTCGATCAACACATCTGCCAGATTTTTATAAACCCGAAAATGCAGAACTGGATACCGCCAATTGGATTGAACAATTGTCGTGAAAAAATCTGTCAAAATATGTAAAGACGTTACATAAATAAATATAATCTACTTTCAGAGAAGAAATCTTCACACTATGTAGATAAATATATGCTTCAATTTCGGAGAGAATGTGGTATATAAAAAATAAATAACGTGATTTTTTCGTTAAAATAAATATTCGCTGTCATAATTTTATTAGATAAAAAGTCGAAAGACGAGAAGTTAACATTATACCCAAGTAATTATATGGAAAGTTCTAAATACATGTGAAAACATTTAAAGATTTACTCAAACGTAATATATACGTATTGTTATTGGTAACGTAATAATTTCCTACAGTTTTACAGTTGCTTTAATGTTTAGTAACAAAATAAAAACACAAGTAGTAGCATTTACAATGATGTGAAAAGAATACTTACCGATAACATTCAAAACAAATAGGAAGTTAGTTTCTAAGTAATGGGCACTTGAATTTGAATATATTACGAATTATAGTAAACAAATGGCTGCAATCACCGTGATTAAGCGGTGTATGTAGTTATCGCTAACAGTGAAATATTATACGTAGAAAAACTGTAACCCATTCTTATGGAACACTCCAATACGTTCCCCATGAACGCCTAACAAAATTTTTGAACAACATTTCACGTACTAATTCTCACAGTATAATTAAAAATACACACAAACGCATGTATATCACAACGTTATTGTTTATTTTTTCTACAAAATACATAAATATTAAACGTTATATTGTTAATATTAATCAAAGTCGTCCGGAGTTGATTTATATGAATTTAAAAAATATATTATTGAAAATAATGAGAGATTTCTTATTTGGAGCGGAGTCCACAATGGGAATCACTTCCGTTTACATATTTTTGAGGCCGATAACTGTCTCTGCGGGAGACCTGTAATCATAATGCTAATAAAAAGCGAACAAACCATGGGAACGAACAACGGATAAATAAACATCTGAAATTGCTTGTTAGAAGGTTTTGGAAATCGATAATATAATAGAATATATACTTTAAAAAATATACACAATTTTACTTCGACAATCATCTTGTAAATATTTCAAGAGGTGAACTAATACATAAAATCAGTTTACATACATTAAAATCTATGAAAAAATAATTCGCCTTATATAGCCTCTTCGCCAAAATCATGATAACGATCTAATAAAATTATTATAACATCATCATAAAATAGCTAAGGAATTGAAATATTAAAACAATTTATTTTACCAAGATATTTTATTCACAATAGTCTAGACGTGCTTATGTGTGCCATTCTACGGAAAGTTAGGTTATGTTGCAGTTTTAGTACTCCATTATTAATTTATATCCCAGTCTTACCTGTTAAGTGGTAGAAAATATATCGGTTGCATAATATAAAAGTATTAGACTAATATTTGAAATTGTCATAATTTTAAGAATGTATTTTTTTAGTTTTAGCTGACAGTAGTCATGGCAATAATATGGAAGCACAGTGGTTTTTTTAAATTAATCACCTCGGCTACTGATGTCTTCCATTTAAGTGAGGTGTATTTAAATGGATCTTGTTTTATATATTTGGAGAATAGAATCTATCTTACTCTTTCGATAGAATCTATTTGTCTTTTCTAATTCTCCTTTTTTCACTTTTATTTACAATATTTTCTTAATTTTCTACGTTTTTTTTATAACTTTTATATCAAACTTCATTCTTAAGTATTCTATGTCATAGTTGTGGATGACTTATAACTGGTAATGTTTTCAATATACGTAATAAAAAGTTATTCACTGAGAACAAACATCTTTTCACATAATCGTACTAAAAATATTTAAGTATGTTTAAAATATTTTCATTCGCATGAGAGACGATATTATTGAAATCTATTTATCAAGCAACAAAGTAAATCTACGAAGCTGTAATCATTTAAGACGAAATTTCCAAAATCACGAGTGATCATTTTTATTTGTTAGTTCACAAAATTACATAGTGCGATGCAATATTACCTCGTTATAGCAGTGATTCTAAAACTCTGCATCGATTGAAATAAATTGTGAGGTATTAATTCAGTTATGACATAATATTGTGTATACATACATACTCTGCCCTGCTAAGTAAAAACGCGATGTTTTGCGTGTAATTCCCCATATAGATATTGCGTTTTTACTAAATAGGGCAGAATTCTCTTGAAACATATAAAAAAACATTAAAAAAAACTTTTATTTTTTATCATACTTCACTAATAAACGATTCTCTCTAACCTGTATGTGACACAAACAAATGGTATTAATAAAAGCTTTTTCTCAAAAAGTATATTTAAATAATAAAATTATATTTCCCCCTGTACTATAACTATATTAATTATGCAACGGATAAAGGTAATCAATGAATGATATCCGGTTCGTTTAATACCACATCGACTGTGGAGAGAAAAAAGGACGTATCTTACATATATATTTTTTTTACAGAAGGCCCAAAAATCGTTAAGACATTACAAATACAAAACCTTGATGTATGAAGACTAAAACTGGTGTCTTATTCACTCAATATAATATTTGTTAAGTAAGTTATTTAAGGAAAACCAATAAAATTGATGAGGTGGATGTAACTTTTTTTAGGCACAAATTTCACATGCCATTTTATTTCAGACTTAAAAACTAAATTTAGACACTAATGCGGCCATTTCAGCTTACATCCTTTTGCCATAACCGGTATTAAGTTATATAAATTATTAAATAAGAGCTATTTTGAAAAATTGAGGGTTACGTCCTTTTTCCTTTCCACGATCGATATGTTCATAAGAACAGTTGCCATTGCAAAAGAATTAGTAACAATGTAAAAAAATTACAAAAATGTAAGAAATTTGATATTTAGTTTTTACAAGAAGTGATCCAACTCTATGCTCAACTAATTGGCGATCCAGCTTTGAATCTTTGGGTTTTTTTAAGCCCATTAGTTGTGGGAATTAAAGCCACAATATCTGGTCCCAAAATACGCACACTAACCTCTCAGCTATCACATTGATTTTTAGTATAACAAGAAAATAAGTATAGTCAACATATTTTACTTGTAAAAGCACCCAATGAAAAACAGTTTGAGAGCCAATTGCCTTGTATCATCCGTATCTTTATGATTGTTATATAAAATTACACGAATTCCAAATCACCTGGGCATGCTTATCGCGATCCCGAAAATTGGTCGAACAAAATTTTTATTTTGTTTTCTCTAACAAGACACAACTTTTTTGCGTGAGAAAATAGACAAAGGAGGTCCGAATATCTGGAGCGTGAACTCTCCTCGCATTAAATTTAACGCAGTAGTAAAATTACAATATCAGGAGTGTTATTTACCTAGACAAGGCTCGGTGGTTTAACGGCTGAAGAAATTAGGTGTCATGTTAACATAATAGGAACAATATTTTTATTTTGATATTATATTTAATTATTTTTAAGAAATACAGAGCTCACAAAAAATTTACACAGATAAACGTGTAAGAGTCATCAACAAGACGAAACGGCGCTTACAATAAATTGCTTATACAAGAATTTTATTTAATAAATGCAGTCACCATAGAGTGCACAAATTTACTTCCAGGCTTGATGTTTTACCTTTTGTATTAAAACGTTAAAATATCACGACCATATCTTTTTAGCTTCCAGCATAGCTACATAGCTATACATACATACTACAATAGCTACACAGTAAGAGATTAAATGGAGTATACGAATCTCCAAAATGTGTTTTAATATCTTTACAGAAACGAGAATCGGCTGCCGGGTAATTGCTCAATGTATCAAGCATCTAGTTTTGTATCTTAAGATTTAAAAAAAATGTCGAAGCTGTAGACATCGATCCTGCAGTAGCAAACATAATAAATACAAAATACTCCCTCATGGCTTCAATGCGACATCTATAAAATAGCTTTCCATGATGATATGCATACATTTTTGTCGGAAATATAAAAAGCTCTAAAAGACGGAGAATGCAAAAATCTTGGACTTTCTTGGGCATTCTTATTCATAATTGGTAAAGTTACTTGTACAATATAATATCATATTTAGATATAATTATTTACTGTGTCAATACTCTAATTTAATGTTATTTAAAATACATAAAAGCAATGCAATAAGAATACGTCGTGCGGCTTCTTTTTTCTTCCATATTACTACATTTTTAGCTCTCAGCAAACACATACAATATTAATACATATACATGACTTTAAATGTTTTTTTTTTATATGGTATAATATAAAATTAATCGAAATATTAAATTTAAACAAGATGAATGTGATGTTAAAATATGATTCGTAGGAAACAAGTCGTAATTAATACGGAATAATAATAAAACATTTAATTATTAAAAATTGTTTTAAGCCCGTATTTAATAAACCAATTTCTAATTTAGATTGAAAATTTTATAATGTACGAATAGAAAGACATTCAATTAAAAATTAATAACACGTAAGCGTTAAAAATAATTAAAAATATATTACAGAATAAAAAAACAAAAAACAACATGAAACAGATATCGGTGAATTAATTTTATAACCTTCATATTGGTCAAGCTACGTTATACAATTTAATCAAGAATCGTCGTGATAGAAAATCCATAAAGCGGGTCTTTTTTGTTGGAAACTATTTATTAAATGCACGATAGTTTCAATTTTGTTTGTGTTTGTTTAACAACTCATAATTTTATATTGATTTTGTGGCCAAGGCAATAATTATAAAATTCTTCCGTTCTAGTAAATCAAACAACGGATCTCGGTGACTCCCCGTAACATAGACTATACAATAACGAAATTATTTAAAGATCTAAATACTTTACCTAACTGCTGAAATTTTTACAGAATCTTTATTCATGAATATGTATGTTAGTTGAATGTGGAAATAAATAAAAATATTAATGTAAATGTATAAAAAAATATTTTTATTTATTTTAACACTAACAGATTTTATCCAAAAGGCGTGTTTTCTTTTCCACCACCTGCCTGCCATACGTCTAAACTCGCAATTAAGGTATATAATATAGCGTAACTAACGTGAAAAGTTCTACCTGTTTTCATTCCAAGAGCTCGGTTGCCATGTGTGCACTATTCATATTCCTTTAAATTTTGTTAATATTAATCATAGATGAGAAAACACAGTAAAACAATAAGCACATAATTATATATGTGCATTTAAACAAGGTTTTAACAGAAAAAACACTAACGCTCATACAGAACTATAAAGCTAGATTTTCACAAAATATTTCAATATCGATTACAGGTTAACGTTTAAATCTAAAAAAAATTACGATGCTATCATAAGTTATGACGTAACAAGCGTGAAGTGGTATTCAAACATAATTCAATCGTATCAAACTCTTTTGTCAAACTAAAAAATACAACGTGATAAATCGCAGTATTTGTAAAAACCTTTAAAATAGTTCTATCATATTTTCGGCAATTTTCATAAATTTTAAAGTGAATTTCCACAATTTTTACTAATGACAGCAAACAAAAATGTCTACTCTAGTTTTGTTGCAAAAATGTAATGGATAAAAATACTATGAAAATACGAAAAAAGATCTGCACAATATAATACAGTAATCAAATGACATATATTTATTTAAGTTATGATGGCAGTAAGAAATTTTGTCCTTTTTATATTGTTAGATATACGAGTGTATGCGCTTTTAATAATTCTTCAAGTCGTGCGTACCTCTCATTTAAGTACCGATTCCGTTTCCAGGGTACCAAAAAAAAAATCTTACATCCCGTGGGTAGAGAATCTATATGGAACTCGGATGCGTCTGACTCGTCTGGGGAATGGGAAGTTTGGAATAAAATTGTTAGGTTTGAAGACTCCAAAACGAGCCGGTCGTGACTATGGGGCGTAGTTGTAAAAATAAGGCGAGGGGCCAATCTCAGTGTCCATTTTACTAACGATATAGGCGGGGTGGCTCGAAAGGTCTCGAGATCATTTCATCGAAAAGTATAATACGGACTTCAAAGGTAATTGGGTGAAGTTTATTGATATTGATAGGGCACGGATGTTAAATGAAGAAATCTCTAGTATTGTATTCAATATTGTTCTCATTGCTCGGAGATATCTATTATTTACTATCATTTCTAGTAGCAGTCGAATTCAATAACTAGAAATACATCTAAATATAAGTAGACTTTTTATTAGTTTGAACTCGTATCCAATATATTTCCAGTATACTTGGTGTATTTTTTTATTAACTTTTCCAGTATCTTCTACTATATTTGTTGTCATCATTTCTTTCAATATGTTGTTATCTAGTCTGCATTATTAAAGAACAATACATTAAATTACTTCTATATAACATATTTATATGTAAATTTAAGCCTATCAGTTAAATTAAAACTGCATTTTACTTTAGGTTATCAATAAGAGCAAGATATGGTTATTTTTTCGAGATGGATGGGTAATTTACAATAATTTGTGTTTTTCATGATTAAATAGTATTAATAGCACTTGCTTCTTCACTCAATTTCATTTGATGTCACATTATTTTTTAATATAACTATGTATAAATTCTGAATTATTTAAAACTGGTAAACTTCCATATGTGAGATCACTGT